>CM027872.1:31530885-31802228 GCA_016097615.1 Eucalyptus dawsonii | reverse complement strand
GCGTAAAAGGGTTCTCAAGAGTCCGTCTTCAAATTGCTCTTCCTCCAATTATGATGGTATGTTGTTTTTATAGTGCTATAACTGTGAGTTGATTATTTATTAGGCTGAGATTTTCCTTGTGCCTTTCTAGGTCACGGAACCCAACGTATTTGTCCATGGAAATTTGAAAAACTGGGATCAAATAAATAAAGTTGGCCTGGGTGCTTATGATTTTAAAATCTGCTATCTGCAGATATTCTTAGCGGAAATGTGCTGTAGCCGGCCCAGCAGGTTGCATTCTTGGAAGCCTGCCTTGATTTCCATGACATGCTACTTGAGAAGGCCTATTTTCTTGCTTGAGAGGGAAATCCTTCTGGTGGGATTCATGAAAAGAAGCTTTAAGCATTGGAACTACTTTGAGTCAAAAGAATGCACCATAAGCATCTGGTTTATTTCAAGATAAATGGTTGAGTGTCTTGTTGTATTGATTTGACTTTCTCGGACATGTACTATGGTCTCGTGGGAGTTAATGATTTTGCTTCTACTGGTGCGAAACTTTTCTAATTACTACCTGAGGAAACAAATAATAAGATGTGTGGATAAATAATCTCGCGTCTAATTTGATGGCAAAGATGTGCATCCGCTGTGACAGTTTTCGGGCCAAATGAAGTCATTTTTCCTCTAATTGACCTCAGCTTCGTCACTACTGCTTTCATGCATGATTGCCTGATCTGCTAGCGGGGTTTCAGTTCTCTGGGGTGAAATCTTAATCTGTTATAGTCAGCCGATTACATATCCAAACATTTGCCATATTCACATGTAAGATCTCCATCGAGAAACATTATCCTGACCGTAGCAGAGGCCTTAATATGCTCATGCAAGTTTCAAATTTGTCTTTACGCGAACATATGTTGAGATGGATTTCCAGGGCCTAATTCACTCATATGTTTCTGGCCATTTATGACGTACTCATAGCAATAGGACATTTGTTCTTTCATCTTTAATAATAGTTCCACTTCATTCTTGGCCGAAGGCAAATATACACATTTTCGATTCAATCTGGCGTGTATAAGCTGGTGCCTGATGCTGCAGACTTAGAACACCTGGACTCGAGATTTTCACCTTTTAAATTGTGAGTACAAGGAACTTCGAGTCTGACATTAGCAAGTCAGGAAAAAGAAAGCAAGAATGGAAATATCACAGCATAAGATGCGTTGTCTTGGCCCCACTTAATAGGTGTGAATGGTTTTAGGTTAATCTGGAGCTTATCTGTCGGAACAGGTTCCTAATTACTAGTAACCTAAAACCTACCTTATAACGGGTTATAGGGTCTAATCAGATTCTACTTATACTCTTAATTGAACGATTGTAGTGAATCATTATCTTTAAGGACTATTTGTCATAGTTCACTAATCACATCATATTTAGACATATGAAAGTTATGAAATATTAATATAGTAAAAGTTTCAGTCATGATTATCGTTGAAAATGAAAACTCATATTGGTGATTCTATATTACAAACTTATCATTGGACTTTGTAGAATGACGTAAGATTGCATGAAACAGAGAACAAGAAAAATACAAAGACTTGCTCTGAGTTCCTAGTTTCATTTACACCCTACCCATCAAAATAGGTTCCTTAATTTTTAGAACATGGAACCTATCTTACATATCCTATAATTTGGAACCGGTCCAATTTTCAGATTCTCGATTATACCTTAGAATCATGCGCACCCCTACTGCTTAACGTCAGAACATCGATCAAGTCTTTGCTGCATTCTATGGGCTTTTGTCATTTAATCATTGAGAACAGCAGTTAAAATGAGTCATGATTTGGTTTCAAATGGACGAGTGGGAAGATGAACGCAGTTGAGTCTGCTTAGGATATCATCACAATGCAACGCGCAAACACAAGGTCGGCCGATGGACAGCGACATGAATTCAAGTCAATGCCAAGTTAACGTATGAAACGCGTGAAGGCTTTCATGATCGTGAGAGATTTCCAGGATGCTTCTTGAGAAAGTTGAGCAGCCTCTTGTTGGAATTTTTAAGGTCATTTTTCTCGCCATCATAGAAGAACGTCCTTGTCTTGACTTTAGCTCGTCTACTCTTTTATACATCTCTTCTAGTTCATTGAGCGTCACTGACCCGCTCACTCCTTCTACTTCTGACCAAGTCCAATACACAGCACCATATATTCATCACATCTCTCTCCCATCGTCATTTCATCTCACAGATCAAGGTATGTCCAACTCTGGAGTAACACAGAGACCGTCCTCCACCATCTCTTCATCGACTCCCCAAATGGAAACTCCCCATGAGCCCAAAGGGAAGTCCAAACTCATGTTCCCGTTCGGCCTCCGGGCCACCCCAGAAGTGGCAGCCGCCAGGATCATCGAGAACCTCTCCCACCTCAGCCTGTTCTACATGCTTGTTCTGTGGGTTGGGTTGTCCATAAGCCTCATGCCGGAGCGCAAATTCTCGCTGCTGCTGCTGATGACCATGACCATTATCGCCAATCAGTACCTTATTATGGTACGGTCGATGTCAAACTCCATTTGCGGTAACAAAGCTGTTGACAAAATGCTCGTCCTGGTGCCTATGGCGACTGTTACCATTGTAGGGCTCATCCTGACGGAGGCCGCGATTCACCTCTTCGCGACTCTAGGGATTGGAATACCAGTCATTTTGGTCCATGCGGTGCTTTGGAAAGACGGCGGGTTTTTAAACGAGGAGGCTTCTGCTTCTACTCCTGGTGAATTGGCTCCTCTAGTAGACAATGTTTAGTCAGTTTAATCGACATCGTAACAGTTCCGGAGCCGTTCGGGCTATCAATTAATAGGAAATCAAGGCCCCTTCAAGGAACACAATTAGCCAGCATAATCTAGCTACTTTCGTTTTCATCTCCTGTTTATACTTCCTCTCCACGATTGTATCACGGCTTAGCCTTCGCATGTTTTAAATCATTGGGCCAGAGAGTTCTGATCTCAGATGAGTAAATGAGAAGATGTTTCCTTCATTGATTCTCCTTCAATGCCGTAATCAGCCTTTCTTTTTTCAGTGTTATTAGCCAACTGAACGCCAGTGCTTGTTCGAATTTTTAAATCAGAAGGATCGTAGTACTTGTCATGATAGGTTGGACTATTTAGCATGACATATGTTGAGATTCCTGCCAATAAATTCGGCATGAAGGTTTAAGTAGATTGGTTGTTTGCCAATAAAATAATAGAATTTGTTTAACATGACGTCCTTTAATTCGAATTAGTAATATAATTTGTCAAGTTTCGCTCGGATCTCACTTATTTTGTCTATTGTCCTAATTATCTTGGTTTGAAAAAGTTGTATGCTAACTATTATAGGCCAGGATTACTTGTATAAGCTAAATATTTGGACTTAAGTCGTTTGTAGCCCTTGTAAGGTAATCCAGCGCCTCTAGACAGTGAGGTCTCTATACAATCTCCTCCATAGTCCCGCACGAATTTTTTGTTTCCAATAATCAACCTCAATCTTCTATCATTAAGAAGATACATCCGGTTTTAATGAGAATGTTAACCGATTTGGATTGTCCTATGTTAAGAACCCCCTCTGATGAATGGTAATATTTTGTTATAAGAGGTCCCGGTTCTTTGGCACACTCCTAACTATCCAATCATCGCCAATCATCCTAAGTGACACATTATTATATTAGCTGTTTCGGACAAAAATTAGTTGGAATGACTATATTAGAATTTCTTGACTAAAGTGGCAAAATTGAAAACTTGAGGATTGAATTGATATCTGTACAGTAGATTTAGAATTGATTGAATAATTTCCCCCATAAAATATTACTTGCTCTTTTCGTGTGCACTGGGGGGGGGGGGGGTGGGGGGGGGGGGTCCTACATATATGCGTCCAATGAGGAGATGTGAACAAGGATTACGGAAAATGATACTAAAAGTCCCATAACTTACGTACAACACTCATTTAAGGTCAAATTTTTTTGCTGGATCACTTAAGTATCATTCCCAATTTGGGATGCTGAAAATCTGGTGTGGCAATATGTTTACAATTTTTTTGACTGACATGGCTCCAAGTCAGCATTACTAGACCCAAATGACGTCATCCATTACTTTTCCCCAAATGTAAACCTTAATTTCGACAAATCAACCAATTTCCCCAAATTCTTCGAACCCTAATTCAGAAGGCAATTTGATCCAAATACAGATTTCACAATTTAGCCAGCACGTGCCCATCCTTGCTGTTGATGAGCATGAAGCGGGCCCATTCCAACAGCCACTCGTCGAGGAACACGAACTTCAAGAGGCCCAGTTGATCGATCGGGAAAATTGAGCTCAATAGGGCATCATTATGGGTAAAGAGGTCGAAACCTAAGTGATAAGGTCGGGATTGTTGGAGTCGAGGACGGTGTTGATCCATTTACGGTAGGGAGAGGAAGTGGGGTCATCGCGGAAGTCGAAGAGCTTGCAAATGAGGGAAGGAAAGTCAAGGGAGAACCTTTTTGATTTACGTCACATGCTTTTGGCAAGTGAAGATTTCTATAATTACTTTAACTTTGGTTTTGCTAGACTGGAAGATGAGTTGGATAGTTCTCTATTGCTTTAGATTTTTGTTTTTTTACCGGTATTTTACTTCTCGTTGTTTTGTTGCTTAGTATCGTGCTTCTAAATATTATGTGTTAGTGAGAATGTACTTAGCTTGACCTCTTAAAGAATACAAAAACATAAAGTCAAAAAATAAATAAATAAATTCAATAGGTTTCCTACACTGACCCCTAGAATCAAACCAAGTTGGTTCAGGTTCTGTTCTAGGTTTACATGATTGGTTTAGGTTCCAAAATCTAGGAAATGACCCTATGCAGGTAGGTTCTAGGGCTGAACTAGCCTAATCTTAGAATCGCTCATTCCTAATTAAGAGTTGGTTGTACCTATTGTTGTTGATTAAACTCAACTATTAAATTATTTGAAAGGTAAATAGGTAAAAGATAAAAGGAAATGAGCTGAAATTGTAATTTCCCCTCTCTTGATGGCACGTGCATCAAAGGAAAACAATGTGTGAACGGAAATGACTAAATCCAATTTTGCAACCAAACTGAAGGGTATTTTTGGGAAAAAAGAATTGTCTTACTTCCTCCCATTTTCTTGCATTTCTGGGAGGAAATAGGATGGACCTAGAAAGAGATACAAACTTTCTTTTCTCTACATTTGACTCTCCTAACTTTCTTTTGAGATATATAAGAGGTGCATTGTTAGTGTAAAATTTTCTTTACACAAGTAGTTGCGCGATGGAAATTTGAAAAAAAGACACCATGGGTATCATAATTTTCATATGATGCTCACTCGAGCATCGTAATTTTTTTTTCAATCACTTGAGTGATATAACATGTGTACATTACTCTCTTGAGTGTTAAAACTTTTTTTTGGTTTTCAATTAGTTAAGTGTCATATTACTTTTTAGTCGATCATTTAAGTGCTTCCAAAGAGTACAACCGGCTGAGCTAGTTACATGATACTTCCATTGAGAATATTCTTTTTTTTTCCTTGTGCTGAGAATACTAACAGATAGTAAAATTGAAAATCACAAGCATCTAGGCCAACTTTTATATATTTGATCCCAAATTTTTGAATTTCCATGAACAAATAGTTTGGGTTCCATGACCTAGAAATGTAAGCCCATAGCTAGAACGATGAACACATTAATAAAGATAAAGATATTTGTGCATCTGATTTTGAATCCATCATTCTTAACAAGGAACATCAAAGATCCAAAGTTCAAGTGTTTCTCCTTTTTTGCCTTCTGCATAACTAGCTCAATGAGACCATCCTTTATCTCAGTGTTCAGTAAACACTCCTTTTTTTTTTTTCTTTTTTTTGGTTGGATAGCAAATACTCTTTATGTGAGGTAATTTGTGCATTTTTAAGGTTAAAGAAGAGATATGAGCACTATTTATAGATTTTTAAGCCTCGGATCTTTTACGACATAGGTGAGGCTTTACATGGTCTACATAAGCCATCTCATTTAGATTAATTAAGAATATTTATATCTCATTTTATTAGACCAATTTGGTAAATATTAATCTCAATAAATGTAGCCCACATTAAAAGAAAAAAAAATCTTATAAGAAAATACAAGGAAAATTTTAGCCTAATAATTAATCATGTCACAGTGAGGGCACTGTAAGAACAATTACGAGCATAATTGGAGGAAGATCAATTTAAAGAAGAACTCTTGCTGGACCTTCTACGCAGAATAAACACTTGAATCCATCGACAGTAGTATGTTCGCTGTCCCATATCAGAAAAAGGACTTGTAAGCGATTCAGATATTCAGTAAAAAGCCTCCACATGTCCTCTCATTAGCAAACAATGATAATACTAGAATCTGGGCAAGGTTTGCAGAGATACAGCAAGAGTCTTCACCTTCGTCATTGACAATATGAGACTCATGTTTTGACAAAGAAAAAGACATAATCAAAAGCCTCACCTTATAAGGTAAGTGACATTTTTGAGCTGGAAGTCTTGCAAGGGAGTCCCTTCTTCTTTAGGGTACCAGCAGCATCTGGTTTGTTTCAAGATAAATCGCCGAGGGTCACGTAGTATAGATTTGCTTTTCTCGAACATGTATTAGGGTCCGGTGGGAGTCAATTGTTATGCTTCTATTGGTGCAAAACTTTTCCAATTATGACTACCTGAGGAAATGGGGAAAGCAATGTGTATATGGATACTCTTGCGTTTAATTTGATGATAGATATGTGCACCCGCTGTACCTATTTTCGGGCAGAATGAAGTTAATTCTTCCCTAATTGACCTCAGCTTATTCGCTGCTGCTTTCTTCCATAATTGTCTGATCTGCTAGAGGGGTTTCTGCTTTCTGGGTTGAAAGCTTAATTTCTTATAGTTAGCCCATTATTTCTCCAATTTTTTTGCCATTTTAGCCGGTAAGATCTCTCTCAGAAACATTATTCGGACCATGGCAATGGTTTATTTTATGTTTCATCTTCATTCTAGGTCCACTTCATTCTTGGTCCTCGGCAAATAATTTTGATTTTGATTCAATCAGGCATGTATACGCAAGTGCTTGATACTGCAGACTAAACTTAGAGCCCCTGGACTCGAGATTTTTCCTTTTCATGTTCACCTTTTAAACTGTGAATACAAGGTACCTTGAGCGTGATTTGGCATTATATTCTCACTTTAGAATGGCGAGTTCCGTAAATCTGAGTGCTCACTGTATCAATGTTCAGATATGGTAAGGTAAGGGCAGCAACACAGGAAAAGACGATTTGATTGGAAATGTTAAGCACGAATCACAATTACAGCAAGTCGAGAAAAACAAAGCGAGACTAGATATACCACGGCATAAGATGCATCGTCTCAGCCATACTTAATGTCATTGTCGCATTCTGCGGCTTTGGTCATTCAATCATTGAGAAACAGTCAAACAAACATTGATTTAGTCTCAAGTACTGGTCTAGTTTGTTTAGCATATCATCTCAAAGTCAACGCGACAGACAAAAACGAAGTCTTTCGATCGGTGACGTTGACATGAATTCGAGTCAATGATAAGTTAACGCAGGCCTTGAGACTTTTCTGATCTTGAGATGTTCCCCAGGTGCTCGATGAAAAGTAGAGCAGTCTCTTGTTGGATCTCTCGCCAGCATAAAGAGCGTCCTTGTCATGACTCTAGCTCGCCTGCTCTTATATATCTTATTTACAGCCCGAGTCCAATACACAGCACCATACATATATCACCATCCTCACTCGTCTCTCTCCAATCTTCATTTCATTTCCGCATCAAAAACATGTCCAACGTTGGGATAACTCAAAGGCCATCCACCGTGTCTTCATCAACTCCCCTAATGAATACTCCCGACGATCCAAAAGTGAAATCCCTGAACAACATCAAGCTCGGGTTCCCGTTCGGCCTGCCAGCCACCACGGAAGCCGCAGCCGCCCGGATCATCAAGAACCTCCCCCACTTTGGCCTCTTCTACGTGCTTGTTCTTGTTGAACAATAAAACAATTTTTTTTCTTTCCGTGTTCCATATTTTTACAAGAATATAACCACGCATATATACACCGACATAACCATCCTAGAATCTCCTACAAATCTGGAGATCTCCTATAAATCACTACAAATCAGGAGATCTCCTACAAATCAGAAGATACATATGTATATATAAAGACCTTAAATAGAAAAACTCTCTTATTGAGGCCCTAATTGACAGCTCATGTTAACACTCCTCCTCAAGCTGGTGAGAAAATATCTTTGATACCCAGCTTGACAAGTGAGCTGTGGAAAGCTCGACTCGATACAGCCTTTGTAAGTATGTCTGCCAACTGGTCTTCAGATTTGATAAATGAAAAACTCACCACCCTATCATCTAGATTTTGCTTGATAAAATGCCTATCAACTTCAACATGTTTAGTGCGGTCATGTTGAACTGGGTTGTGGGAAATTTGAATCGCGGCCTTATTATCACAAAACAATTGCATTCCTAACTTAGGTGGAAAACCAAGTTCTGTCAATAACTTCTTTAGCCACAAAAGCTCAGATAGTCCTTTAGCCATCCCCCGAAACTCAGCTTCAGCACTTGACAAAGCTACTACCTTTTGTTTCTTGCTCCTCCATGTAACCAAGTTTCCTCCCACAAATGTAAAGTAGCCTGACGTCGATCTCCTATCCGAGGTATTGCCAGCCCAATCAGCATCCGTAAATCCTTCCACCTCATGGTGATTATTCTTCACAAAGAAAAGTCATTTTCCTGGTGCTGACTTCAAATAGCGTAAAATTCGAACTACAGCATTCATATGATCTTCACTAGGAGCGTGCATAAATTGACTTACAACTCCTACATCATATGCAATGCCAGGCCGAGTGTGCAATAAATAAATTAATCTCCCTACCAACCTTTGATATCGGTCCTTATCGGTCGATACCTGATTAGGGAAAACTCCAAGTTTATGATTCTATACTATAGGGGTATCAGCAGGTTTGCAATCCAACATCCCCACCTCAGCCAACAAGTCCAATACATATTTCGTTGAGACAGGAATATACCCTCCTTTGATCTACCCACTTCAATACCCAAAAAATATTTTAGGCCCCCCAAGTTCTTCATCTTGAACTCATTTGCCAGTTTCCTTTGAAGTTCTGTGATCTCCTCAAGGTCATCCCCTGTGATGATCATGTCATCTACATATATAATCAATGTTGTCACTTTGTTATGCTATCGTTTCAGGAACAATGTATGGTCTGCATTACGTTGAGTGTACCCATACCTTTTCATTGCAAAGCTAAAGAGACCAAACCAAGCCCGTTGTGATTGCTTTAATCCATACAACGATCGCTCAAGTTTACATACCACTTTTGATTTATTAGCACACGCATATCCTAGTGGGATTTCCATGTAGATCTCTTCTTCCAAATCTCCATGTAAGAACGCATTCTTTACATCAAATTGATGTAAGGGCCAGTCCAAATTTGCTGCAAGTGATAACAATACCCGCACAGTGTTCAGTTTTGCAACTGGAGAGAATGTTTCCTGGTAGTCCACACCATAGGTCTGGGTATATCCATTTGCTACCAGATGTGCCTTGTACTTCTCAACAAAACCATTTGCTTTATATTTGATGGTGAAGACCCATTTACATCCTACTGCCTTCTTTCCCTTCGGTAACTCGACAAGTCTCCAAGTCTTATTTTTCTGTAAAGCCTCCATCTCTTCTTGCATTGCTTGAACCCACTTGAGATCCCTCAATGCCTCCTGTACTCCACTAGGAACTCTACTTGCAGAGACATTCGAGACAAATGCCTTTAAAGGTCTTGACAACTGCTTTGTCGAAACATAATTAGTAATCGGATACTTTGACCTTTGTTCTTCCTCCTATGGAGAGTACCTATTAGGAGCCTTGCCACGATTATGTCTATCGGGCAATTTATAACAAACAGCTACATCAGTATCAACAGACAAATTCTGTGTGGTAGAAGAACTTACCTCAGGAGTATCCTCAGGAGAATTGTCAGATACTAAAAAGGGGTTATTTTGAAGTGGAGGGAGTTGGTCTTGAGATTGTTTGTGTGTCTCTTGCACCAAATCAACCTGATGATCAGATTCCTTAGTGTACTGCTGCTTATTCTCCATTGTCCCACCATGATCCATGACCACACCATTGCTAGCCAACATGTGAACCCGCTTGTCAACTTGCACCTTAGCTTGTGTGTTACCAGTCCTTGTGTCACTAGGTGTTGGCATTGTGGGGTCATTCTTTTTTAAAGCAAAATCAGTCGTAACCCCTGCCATCACACCACATTCCCACCAATTTTTCCTTTCACTAGAATTCTCCCCCTAAAAGGTACAATTGGGTGTGGGAAAAAATAATTCGGACTCAACGAATGTAACATCCATTGTGATGTGGGTTTTCTTGGTAGCTGGATTGTAACAATGGTATCCTTTATGATGAGTGCCATAACCAAAGAAAACACACTTCACCGCACACAGATCAAGTTTTGTCCGTTGGTTCTTGTGGAGATGGACGTATGCCACACACCCAAACACTTTGGGAGGTAGTGTCATGATGGAAGGAAGAGAAACATAGGATGCGAGTGCTTGAAGTGGGGTCTGAAAATTCAACACACGAGATGGCATTCTATTCATCAAATGTACCGCTGTAACCACGGCGGCATCCCAAAAACGAGATGGAACCTGACCACCTATGAGGAGTGCCCGTGCCGTCTCGAGGATATAGCGGTTCTTCCTTTCAGCGATACCATTCTGTTAGGGTGTTCTAGTGCAAGACGTTTCATGTATAAGCCCGTGATCCTGAAAGTAAACTGCAAGATGTTGATTAATATATTCCCCACCATTGTCGCTACGAAGGACTTGAATTTGAGTCCCAAACTGTGTTGCAATCATCCGATGAAACATATGGAATATTGTTGCCACTTCATCTTTATGCTTCATTAAATAAACCCAAGACATCCGGGTACAATCATCTACAGATGTTACAAACCAACGAATCCTAGATAAAGTAGTAAGCGGTGAAGCGCCCCACACGTCCGAATGAACCAAAGAAAATGGCTTGATGCTTTTATTAAAACTCAAAGGAAAAGATGCACGATGACTTTTTGCCAAAATACATGTCTCACATTGAAATTCAGTATCTGACAAATTATGAAACAAGTCTGGAAATAAATGTTTTAAATACCCAAAAGACGGGTGTCCTAAGCGATGATGCCATAACCAAATCGCTTTCTCTTTATTAGTAGTCCCACTACTTGTGTGATGTGCTCGGCCTGCTTGAAAGTCATCAACATAGTACAGCCCCCCCCCCTTTTAGTACCACAACCAATAATCTCCTTCGTGAGGATATCCCGAAATAAGCAAAAGATGGATACATAAGAACACAACACTTCAAAGCATCGTGAGTTGGCCAACAGAGAGTAACCGGTTAGACAGAGAGGGCACTAATAAAGTGTGAGACAATGATAAAGAAGGTGTAAGATCAACATTGCCAACCCCAGTGACAGGGTAACTAGTGCCATTCGCTTTATATATACTCCGTCTCCTCGGAGTGGTGTAGCATATAATATCATTACGATTGGGTGTCATGTGATTCGTTGCCCCGGAATCAACAATCCACCCCTCCCCGCCACACTGAGAATTACTAACAAGTGCACACCCAATGTTACCTTCAGGAGCCGCATCAGAAGTATTGGTAGCGTCTACTTGCGGTACCAAGGAAAGGGGTGAGGTCCCGGTAGCCAATGATGCCCGCCCTCGTCCTATAGAACTTTCTGTCTTTTTCTTGTCCTGCAACTCCTTCCACCAATCCGGATAACCGTGCAATTTAAAACAGGTATCTTTTGTATGTTTAGTATTACCACAATGAGTACAGCTTCCTGGATGTTGTGGTTTAGCCTTCAAACCTTTGTTAGTCCTCCCTCCACTAGATGTGGTATTAGGAGGGACCATCTAGAGAGCTTTGGACTCATTGTTGGCCTCGAGAAAGTGTGAGATAACATTTCCACCACGTGACACCAAGGCTGCCGCGGTGCTACATGGTTCAATTGAAGATAACATAACAGCTTGGCGTACATCCTCTCGCCTCACCCTGGCATACGCTTGCTCCACCGTCGGGAGGGGATGCATCTGTAGAACATCAGCCCTGACTTTGTTAAGGCAGTCATCGAGCCCGTCAAGGAAAAGATATACACGGTCTTCTTGCACAAGAGCGTTGTAGTGCTCGATATCACGAGGATAAGTCATGGGATTAGGCCGTCGAAAATCAACCTCCCCCCCATAAACCCTGAAGATCATTATAATACTTTTCAATCGGGCCGCCTGCCTGCTTCAGTCGCAACAAACGTCGCTTTAGATCATACACTTGGGAGACATCAGTGCCATCAAAGAACGTAGTAGCCACAGAATCCCATACCGCCTTTGCTGTTGGGAAACGGATAAAATTCCCAATCAACGCCGGGTCCATGGAATTGATGAGTCATCCTTTAACTGTATTGTCGTCAATCTTCCACTTCCGAAAATTAGGGTCGGTCGGAAGTGGGGGTGGAAAATCCCCATTGATATATCCCAATTTCTCTTTCCCCGAGATATACATCTCGACAACTTGGGACCAAAGGCCATAATTATGGCCATCCAACTTGACTGCAATTGGTGGGGCGGAGTTTTCAGCATGAGAAGGTGAGGCTTGATGGTGAGACAAGATTTGTGTCAACTTGGACGTCAAGGATTCAAGGAGTGCATCAGTAGTGGAAGTACCTCCCAGAGCCTGATGCGGGACTACAGTGCCTTCCGCTGGAGCCGGAGGAACTATCTCGATGGGTGTCTTGTCATCCGCCATGAATCCCGATAAAGGGTGCAGTCAGTGTGGCAATCCGCACAAAACCACCGCGTGACTACGCCACAACAAGGAATTCAGATCGTGATCAGAACACAGAGTCCCTAGATCATTTGCTATGATACCATGTTGAACAATAAAACAATTTTTTTCTTTCTGTGTTCCATATTTTTACAAGAATATAACCACGCATATATACACTGACGTAACCATCCAAGAATCTCCTACAAATCTGGAGATCTCCTATAAATCACTACAAATAAGGAGATCTCCTACAAATCAGAAGATACATATGTATATATAAAGACCTTAAATAGAAAAACTCTCCTATTGAGGCCCTAATTGATAGCTCATGTTAACAGTTCTGTGGATCGGATTGTCCATAATCCTTGTGCCAGCGCGCCGATTCTCTTTGCTGCTGCTGATGGCCACGACCATTATCACTAATCAGTACCTTATCATGTTACGGCTGATGTCGAACTCCATTTGCATAGACAAAGCTGTCAACAAAATGCTCGTCCTGGTGCCTCGGGCAATTGTTACCACTGTGGCACTCATCCTGACAGAGGCCGCGATTCGCCTTTTTGCGACTTTGGGGATTGGAATACCGCTCATTTTGGTTCATATGGTACTTTGGAGGGATGGCGGGTTCATAAACGAGGAAGCTTCTGCTGATGCTGATTTGGCTCCACTAGTAGATAATGTTTAATCAGTTTAATCACCGTTACGACGATTTCGGAGATATCCAGGCAACCGATTAAGAGGAAATCAAGACCCCCTACAAGCGACACAATGTCATTTCCTGTTTTACTCCCTTTCTACAATTGCATTATGGCTTAGTCTTCGCATGTTTTCAATCATTACTCCAGAGAGCACTGATCTCAGATGAGTGAATAAGAAGATGTTCCCCTTCGCTGATTCTCCTTCAATGTCGTAATCAGACTTTCTTTTTTCATTGTTATTAGCCAACCGAACACAATTACTAGTTCGAATGTTAAATCCGGAAGGATCATAGTACTTGTCATGATACATTTGACTCTTTAGCATGGCGTATGTTCAGATTCCTGCATATAAATTCCGTATGAAGGTTTAAGTAGAGTGGTTGTCTGCTAATAAAATGATAGAATTTGTTTGACAGGATGTCCTTTAATTCGAATTAGCTAATGTAATTCGTCGACTTTCACTTAGATCTCACTTACTTTGTTGCAATACCTTATCCTAATTGTCTTGTTTTGTGCAATTTGTATTCAAATGAAGTATTTAACCACAACGTCATCATAATTTGAGCAAAATGGAACAGGTGTTGAGTAATTTGTACAAATTTGAAGGGATTTTTTAGTGATAAATCCTACCAAAAATACTAGAGATATCCAAGTATTTTAAGCAATTTTATTTTGAAATTATATTTGTTTATCATGGAATATAAACATTTATGACCTTCGCTTATTCATAACTTGAAATTATAGTACTTGATTTTCGATAGTATTTTAAGATTTTTTTTTGGTCTGTGTATTTAAAAAGTGGAGTGACTAAGGGCGTGCATGATAAAATTTATGTTTCTCGATTTTTCTCGTTTGTGCTGTTCCCTAGAACAGGTTTGGCAATGTAAATCCATTTGGTAACGCAATTTGATTTCTCTATTTAAAATGATTTCTATTCCGAAATAGAGAAATTGAAGAAATCAAGTTCTGAAATTTTTACCTTCTCGGTTTTCAAATATAAATCACAAATTGAAATCAAACAATATAAAAGAACTTTGCGCTTTCTTGCTAACTTAATTCACTCATAACCACAACTTCACAAATTATTGCTAATTTTCTTTTTCTTATTTTGCTCGTTTTTTTTTTTTTTTTGCATTTTTTTTTCAAATTTTTTTTGAAAACTTCCTCTTTAGGATGAAAGGCAATCGAATGGGTCCCCAATTTTCAAGAACTACCAAAGTTCTTAAGTGCTTACTTAAAAACAATTAGGCTCTTTCCTCCTAGAAAAGGCACGCGCATGGCCAGTTGAAGAAAAAGTTCTTACATAATAGATGAAGAAACAACGTGCCTAGAAATTTAACCTCTTTTTTTTTTTTTTTTATGGATTCAAAATTCTTGCAAAATCAAAATAATTAGATTGTTACACAATCTTGAATTTTAATTCGAAGGTAAGAGATTCAAGAGAATCTCTCTCTTTGCTATGCAAGGGCCATTAAAGGTTCATTGAGCAACAATAAAGAAATTAGGGATGAGCAACTGGACTGATTCAATTCGAGAATCAAAATAAACCGACCTTCCCCCAATTGGTTCCTAACCATAAATGTTACTTTAAGGTAGAATTCTCACATATTCCTTTACGCCATTAATTTTATTTTGTTGATAATCTTGTATAATACTAGTTTTTGATAAAATGACAAGGCTGTATAAGCGTCATTGATGGTACGCATATTCATGCTTACGCAGTACTTGTTTGAACCTATGCAGGATGAGCTTGCAAATAATATATTGATCAAGGAGGGAAACCAAATAAATACGCTTAGGAAAACAATTGCTAATAAAATGGCAATGGATAATAATATGTCGGAAATTTCATGAAATTGTATTTTCAACTTTTGTAATGTATTAGTATTATTTCGACTATTATTTTGTATTTGAGGATTTCCTATATTGTTTTAGTATTATTTCGACTATTAGTTTGTATTCGAGGATTTCCTATGTTGTTATCTAATCAATTTCTATTCATAGAAATAAAAATTTTGTTTTGTTATCAAACGGATTTTTGTTTCAGAAATATAAATTTTGAGTCATTATCAAATGGGTTTTTTTGCTTAGAAACTTGTCTGGGGAATAGAAATTAAAAAATTGATTTCTGACCAATAATCAATTTCTATTTTAAAAATTTTGTCATCCGTAGCCTAATTTATGCAAGTGAAAGTAGATATGCTGCAAATAAAAGTTGGTTACTTGCTACAAAAGTCAATAAATATCAAACAACAAAATAAATGTTGTTCAGCTATTAAAAGGGATAATAGTGTAAATGGTTGTTTGTGCACTTTTAATTTGTGCAATGTGATCCCTGAATTTTGGCCAAATACTTAATGTCATCCCTCAAACTTTTAATTTGTTTAATATGGTTCATAAACTATTGGTAAATATTCAATGCCATTCCTAGATCATTGGAAAATATTTAAAATTTTTGGGGACAAACATTGGATCAAAGTAAACGGACCACATTGAGCAAAATCAAAGTATAAGGATGACAATGCACATTAGGTCAAAGTTCTTGGACCACAATGAACCAATTAAATATTCAGATATGACACTACATATTAGATCAAAATTCAAGAATTACTCGTGTTATATTTCCAAAATTAAAAGTTAATAAAGGAATCATAGTTTGTAACTTCCTCAGTGAAATGTTAGTAAGTTGCTCATATAAAAATTGATAAATTGCCAAAAAAATTGGTAAGTTTAAGAATGTTGATAAGAATAGACATCACAATAGAAGGCAATTCTGAAACAGCTAAATAAACTTTGATAAATGACTTGAATAAGACTTAGTAATTAACTTTAGTTGCTAACTTAAGTCGAGAACAAGAAAAACGGGTAAGTAACTCAAATTTAGATTAGTGATTTGACATTAAAGTTGTAATGTAAGAGCATCGATAAGTTACGGAAACAAAAGTTGGTAACTTATTACAAAAGATGGAAATTTTGAAATGAAAACTAACTAGCAATTTAATAGCAAAAAAAGTTAATGAGTTGCTCAAATTTAGGTCAACAATTATATACAACAATTTGTAGTTCATAAAAGTTGGTAATTATGTAAATAAATCTTGATGATTTGTTGGAATAGTTGGCAATTTCTAAACAATTAAGCAAAAAGCTGGCTATTTGATATAAAGCAAACCCTAGGTTTCGCATAGTTGGTCGAGGCATCGGAGGATTTCCTGCGCAGAAACTGAAAAACACTTGTTCAAATCTCATCAATTAAGTGCCAATTACTATAGGTTAGGATCACTTGCATAAGCCAAATGTTTGGACTTAAGTCATTTATGGCCGTTGCAAAGTGGTCTTGGCCTCTAGAGGTAATCGGGCCTTTTGGCAAACTCCTCCATATTCCGTCCGAACAAAATCTTTTAGTACCGATAACCGCCCTCAATCTTCCATTGTTAAGAAGAGACGTCCGGTTTGAATGAGAATGTTTAACTGATTTAATCCGTCCTATGTTAAGAACCACTCCTGATGTACGGTAATTATATGAGATAAGAGAATTACGGGACCAAGGTCCAGAACGTTTTGCCTTTGATCCTAAAAGTGTACTGAGCATTTAGGAATACACAATTGGTGGTGATGCGAGGAGAGTGCTCTCGGGCAAGCATTAGCCGTTTCATTATAGAAATAAGCAACGATTAATTTTACAGGTTTGATTGATAGATAATATTAAGGAGAAAATTACCAAAAAAGTCTTAAACCTATTGCAATTGTGTCAATTCGGTCATAAACTTTTTTTTTGTTCAATTTAGTCCTAAACCTTTTATAATTGTGCCAATTCAATCCATTCGGCCAAAATTGGCCGGTCGGCGTTGCCGTGGATGCCGGCGGGGACAGCCGGCTAGCGAGGTAATTTTTTAATATATATTTTTATATTTTTCGAATTTTAAATATTTAAAAAAAATTAATTTTTTTTGGCCTTCTTCTCCCTCCTCTAGCTGGCCGGCATCGGCCAGAGGTGAGGGCCGACGAGGTCAACCTCGCCGGCCACTGGTGGAGGCGAGCCTCGCCTAGCGACAAGCGAGGCTGAGCCTCACTAGATTTGGTGACGGCCGCCTCACTGTCACTAGGCGAGGCCGAGCCTCGCCAGATTCGGTGAGCTCAGCCCTCGCTGACCACTGGTGAGGGTGAGGCCCCATCGCGTTGCGTGGTGTAGTCGAGGAACCTGCGGAGGAGCTCGATCTTGTCCTCGTCGGTCCAGAGGCATTGGAACAAGGTTTTGGCGATGGTCATGGCCGGGAGGGCCACTTGAGCTCGGAGGGGGAGATCGTGCCAACGATCGGGGGGATGGGGGAGGCAGCGGAGGTGGCGGGGGCAGCGGTGGTGACGGTAGCCTCACCGGCCAGTGAGCGAGGTCGACCCTTGCCCTTGCCAGTGGCCACCTCGCTGTCGCTGGGCGAGGCTCGCCTTTGCCAGTGGCCGGCGGGGTGAGCCTCGCTAGTGGCCGGCGAGGTTGACCTTGCCGACCCTCACCTCTTGTCAGTCGGCTAGAGGAAGGAGAAGAAGGCCAAAATTGCGATAGGTTTAGGACTTTTTTGGTAATTTGTCCGATAATATTAAGTTAATATAAAAATAGGAAAAATTATCATATTAGTCCTAAACTTATTATATGGATGCTAATTCAGTCATAAACTTTTCAATTTCATCAATAAAATCCGAAATCTTTGCACAAAATTCCAATATAGTTTTTCCAATCAATTTTTTTACCGGAAATCACTAATTTGATAGTTTATTCATTGTCGATTGTTTTATGTGGCACACTATTATACCGGCGATTTTCGGTTAAAATTAGCTGAAATAATTTTATTCCTAAACTATTATACATATGTCATTTCAATTATAAACATTTTTAATTTTATCAATTTAGCCCTTAAACTTTTGCATGAAATTTAAATGTAGCCCTTCAAATTAATTTTCACTAAAAATAGTTAACGTGGTAATTTAGTTATCATCAGCCATCCTATATGGCACACTACTACATCAGCAATGTCTAGCTAAAGTTAACGAAGATGACTATATTGGAATTTCGAGTAAAATTATATAATTAAATTGATAAAATTTAAAAGTTTAAAACTAAGTTGACGTCATCTTGAGAAGCTTCCTTGACGAAAAGTTTGAGCGGTCTCTTGTTGGAATGTTCAAGGTCATTATTTCTGCCAACCAAAACCGAACGTCCCTGTCATGACTCTACCTCGTCTACTATTTGTATTATCTTAATTTACAGCCCAATGCCGTCCCCAACCCGCTTACCCCTCCGCATACTCTCAACCAAGTCCAATACACCGCGCCATATATTCATCTCCATTCTCACACATCTCTCTCCCTCATCTTCCATTATCTCCCAAATCAAGACATGTCCGACCTTGAAATTACTCACAGACCATCCTCCATCTCTTCATTGACTCCCCTCATGGAGACTCCCCACAAGCCAAGGGTGAAGTCCCCGGACAATGCCAAGCTCGCGTTCCTGTTCAACCTCTCCGCAACCCTAGCCACCCGAATCATGAAGAACCTGTGCCACTTCGGCCTATTTTACATGCTCATTCTGTGGGCCGGCTTGTCCATAAGCCTCGTGCCGAAGCTCAAAATCTCTCTGCTTCTACTGATGACCACAACCATCATCACTAATCAGTACTTTATGATGCTGCTGCTGATGCCAAAAACCATTTGCATACATAGAGCTTTTGACAAAATGGCCATCCTGGTGCTTATGGCGATCGTTCCACCGAGGGGCTCATTCTAACGCAGGCTGCAGTTCACCTTTTCGCAACTCTGGGGATTGGACTACCGGCCATTCTGGTGCACTCGGTGTTTTGGAGGGACAGCTTGTTTCTAAATGAGGAATTTGCTTCTGCTCATGGTGAATTGGCTCCTCTGGTGGATAATGTCCTTGGTTTAGTCGATACTGCGGATGATTTCTGAAACATTTGGATGATTCATTAAGAGGAATTCAAGACCTCCTTCAAGCAACATGATTAGCTGCTGTCTTTTTCATTTCCTGTTTACACTTCCTTTCTACAATCGTATTATGGCCTTGTCTTCACATGTTTTCGATCATCGAGCCAGATAGTTTCTGATCTTAGATTAGTGTCTTCACTGATTCTCCTAGGGTGGAAATCAAACTTCACCCAACTGAATCAAGTGCTAGTTCTTTTTCTTTTCTTTTTTTTTGGTCGAAAGAGGTAATATATTAGCATTAGGGAGGAAAACGTACAACCTTTTCCAAGGGCATCGATACAAAGTATATCCATCATCACTTGAGGAGGAAATAAAACCCAGTTGGACTGAAGAAGACCTTTTTCATGGGCTTTCGCGGCCCAATCGGCGAGGGCATTTGCCTCGCGTCGAACATACTACACAGAGAAATGGGGAAAACAGGGGATTAGGGCTTCACATTCCGCGAGCAACGCACGACACTCCCATGGTGGCAGACGATTCCGATTGATGGTCTCAACGAGGATAAAGTTGTCTGATTCGATCTGGAGGTAGGTATCCGTGTTACCCTTTTTCACAAAATCCCTCAGTGTATGTAATAGTGCCTAGATCTCCGTCTCTAGCGCTATTAAAGCATGAACACTTCGAGTGAAACCGTCTGTCATTCGACCTGTATGATCTCGTGTGATGCTTGCAATCGTCCCTAGCTGAGTTGGACTGCGAAAAGCTCCATCCAGATTCACTTTTATAACTCCTTTCTCTAGTGGTTGCCATATGGTGTTAGGGTTCTGTCGACTGAGCTCCGCTGGTGTCTGCTGCTGTTGAGATTGGATAGACAATTTAGCAAGATTTAGTGTTGAGTCGATGAGAATATCCGGATGGGTCCATTGCTGGCGAAATAGAAAATGATTTCAAGCCTTCCACAGTTGCCATAGTAGAGCAACAATTACCTCAAAATCTGGTATGTTTCCCTTCTGCTCTATAATGTGTGTAAGCCAGATCTTAATTCGATGTGTTGTGTGACTGGAAATTGCAATGTTAACTTTAGAGTGCCCCATATAGGATGTGTTGAAGGGCATAAGAGAAATAAATGTTCTGGGGTTTCAGAGATATTGGATGAGCAGAGCTTGCAAAAAGGATCTTGGATAATCCTTCTTTGGAATAGGTTAGCTTTGGTAGGTAATGCATTTTGGCATAATGCCCATAGGAAATTGCGAATCTTTGGAGCTGTCTTGGTTTTCCAGATTTGTTTCCAAAGCTGTGTTGGGGGGTATAAGAAGAGGATGGCTGAAAATGTAACTTACCGGGTGCCGATTGTTTAATACGATGATATCCACTCTTAATAATGTAGTTGCCATCTTGTGTGGCTGTCCAGCAAAGTTTGTCCTCAGATGATGTTGTCCATAAATTTATAGCTAGAATTTCCTCAACTATCTGTGGTTGAAAAGTCTAATTAAGAAGCTCTGCATTCCATGCATTCTGCTCAGGGATAATGTACCCTGCTACCAGCTTAGGTTCCTCCCTGTTAACTGGTCCTTCGAGAATACCCATGCTAAGCCATTTATCCTCTCTAGCACTGATTGATTTTCCATTGCCAATAGACCATTGAAGTCCATCTAGAATAGAATCTCTTCCCATAAGGATACTCCAACCCGAAGAAGGTCTAGTTCCTTTATCCACTTTCCATAGGGTTATAGATTGAAAATATAGAGCTTTAAAAACACCACCCCATAAAGATTGAGGATCATGATAGAGTCGCTAGGCTTGTTTCCCTAATGAAGCTTTATTGAAAGATATTAAGTCTCTAAAGCCCATCCCTCCCTTCTCCTTGCTCTCTTTCAGAAAATCCCAATTTTTCCAGTGAATTCCAGCTCTGTTACTATTGTTTCTCCACCAAAAGGGAGCTATCTTTTTCTCAACAGCTTTACATATAAAAACAGGAACTTTAAAAGTCATCATAGCATACTGAGGTAAAGCCTACACAACAGATTTCAACAGAACTTCTTTGCTTCCTTTAGAAATTAGGCTTTCTTTCCATCCCTCAAGCTTAGCATTGACTCTAGCTAAAATCAAGGCAAACATATCCCATTTTGAGGACCCCCAATCAGAAGGCAGACCTAGATATTTGCCAGTTTTATCCATCAAAGGTACCCGGAGTTCGCTGGCTAGGTTAGTCTTTAGAGTAGGAGGGCAAAACTTAGTAAGAAACAAACTTGATTTATTCCTATTAATAGCTTGACCTGTGGCTAGGCAATACTGATTCTGAATACTAGCTAGATTTTGACATTCTCGAATCGTTCCATCAATGAAAAAGATAGCATCGTTGGCAAAGAATAAATGGGATAATGTAGGACACCAACGATTAAGTTTAATCCCTCAAAGGTTACCCATATCAACCCCTTGATGGATAAGGTTGGACAATAGATTAGCCAATAGAATAAACAGGTAAGGAGAGAGGGGATCACCTTGCCGAAGTCCTCTTGATGGTTGGAAATAGGGAAGAAATTCGCCATTGAACTTAACGCAGAGAGAAGTTGTAGTAATGCACTGCATCAGCCAATTAATCCAGAAATCATTAAAACCCATTTGATGAAGATAAGCTTGTAAAAAATCTCACTCCACCCTATCGTATGCTTTCTGCATCTCCACTTTAAGGATCCCTTGAAATCGTTTCTTTCTTTTTCGCACCTTTAACTGATGGATAACTTCCTGAACAAGCTGGACATTGTCTTGTATCTACCTCCCAGATACAAAGGCACTTTGTTCTTTACAAATTAATTATGGCAACCAAGGCTTTAAGCGAATGGCCAAAACTTTGGAAATGATCTTATAGATAAAATTGCATAAGTTGATAGGGTGAAATTGATCTAATCTCTCAGGGTTTGGGACCTTCGGAATAAGAGATAGGGTTGTTCTGTTTAAGTCTGCTAGCAGCTTTCCTGTGATGAAGTAATTCTGAACTGTATGGAAAACATCATCCTAAATTAGATCCCAATAATTATGATAAAACAAACCATTCAAACCATCAGGTCCAGGGGCTTTAGTGGCTCCTAATTGAAAGGTTGCATTCTTGACTTCCCCTGGAGTAAGGGCAGCTGTTAAAGTTGTATTCATAGTTTCTCTTACCACCTTAGGACATTACAATAAGATCGGTTCAAAGGCTCTCGGACCACAGGAAGTATAAAGCTTTGTGAAGAAAGAAAGAGTCATATTTTTCAGTTGATCTGGGTCTCGAGTCCATTCTTCATTCTCAGTCTTCAACATACTGATTCTATTCCTTTTTCTTCTTTGTACTTTAGTGGCATGAAAGAATCTCGTATTTTTGTCCGCCCATCGCATCCATTTGATTCTGGAACACATCCCTCAATATTGTTCTTCCTATGACCAACTCTGCTGTATTTGTTTTTTCAAGTAACTAACTTGCTGTTCATCATAATTATAGGCAAGTTGATTTGTATAGAATTGAAGTTGCTGCTGTAAAAGATGGAGTTTTCGATGACTCTCTTTGAAGGTTGAGTTGCTCCACTTCGTCAGAGCTATTTTAGTTACCTAGATCTTCCGAGAGATTGAGGAGTTGCTGACATATGATGCAGACCAAGCATTCTCCACCACTTGTCTACACTCTTCATGTTCAATCCAAAAGGCTTCAAAGGAAAATTTTCATTTGCCTTTCCATGTGTTGAGATGAGTAGTTAATATAATCGGACTATAATCCGACGCTATCGCTAGTAACGCCACCACTTCAGCTTCTGGATAAGCTAGACGCCATTCGATATTACACACTGCTTTGTCCAATCTCTCCCTAACCAAGTCTCGCCCACTTCTATTATTGGCCCAAGTGTAGGCACACCCCTTAGTTTCCAAGTCCATCAAGGCATAGTCATGTAGTAAATCTCTAAAAGATTGCATACGATAAGACTCAGCAAGTCGCTTACTAATTTTCTCCCAGCTATATAAAACTTCATTGAAATCTCCCAAACACACCCATGGTTGAGTATTAGAGTGACTAAGTTGTCTCAATTCTGCCCATAATAGTTGCCGTTGATTAAAAGTCGCCGGAGCATGTAAAGCAGTAAGACACATTGAAGTAATACCACTATTTTCAGAACAAATAGTGTCAATAAAATAGGGAGTATAAGCAGTGACAGTAAGTGAGATATGGTCAGTCCAAAAGAGTACCATTCCTCCAGCCAAGCCCTGAGGATTAACCACAAAACTGTTGCTATACTTTAGCCTTCGTTGTACTTGCTGAATAACTGGTTCCTGGTTTCAAGTCCCCATAAAAAATATTAGGTCGGGCTTATCTTGAGCCACTATGGCCCTAAGAGCTTGAACTGTCATGGGATTGCCTAGTCCCTGACAGTTCCAGCTTAATATCTTCATTTTGCACTTGGTGGCTTATTTGGGCAAGCCACCACAGCCCCTTCATAGGCCTTATCAGCCTGGAGCACAGGAGTCTCCATCAACGCAGTTTCATCCAACAAGTCAGGCTGAATAGAATGTCTTTTTACTTTTTTCAAATGAGTCGTTTTAGGCTGTAACCGGGGGTTTTTGAGTTTTTTGGATGAAGATGCTTCAATATGATTGACATTTACCTCTGTGGTCGTGTCTGGTGCAGGGGAAAGAAGCACTTCCATCTGGTGTATCGTGGTTCCTTGGAAGGTGTCTGTCACAGAGTAATTGATCAAAGATTTTTCTTTTGAAGTGCGTTGATGCTGCCTTGTTGTATTATTCAGGATAGTTGGCTTTGTTGGAACTTCAAGTGGAGCAGCAGTGAGTAGCAACAAACCAGGCTGGGGTGTTTCATGTACACATTCTTCTGCTTCGACGTTCTTACTATCAAATTCATAAAAAGCCTGCCAATACGGGCTATGTTCTCTTACCTCAGCTCTTAACCACTGTCCATGATACATCGTATCCCGCCCTTCAAACTTGGCCTCCTCATAAGGAATAGATTTACAATATGATGCATAGTGGCCCAAAACACCACAGGAATAGTAATAATGGGGCAAACGTTCATAACGGAAGTCGAGCCAGATATATTTCCCTTCCACTCGAATGAGTTTACTCGGCTTTAGAGGTTCTGATATACTTAATTTAACCTTCATTGTCACTGCTTTAATGGATGATCCCTCATTTGTATCGATATTGACTTCCAAAAGCTTACCGATATCCCTAACAACCTGTCTTATGAACTGCTCAGTACTTCGTTCCAGAGGTAATCCGAATATTTGCATCCAAAACACAGACGTAGTAAAACTATAGCAATGCAGAGGTGTATTAGGAACCCAGGGTTTTAGCATAAGTAGATTATTAGAGAAAAACCATGGTCCATGCTGAAGAACACGATGTTTCGTCTCCTCGGAGGTAAATTTGAATACATACATGCCTTCTTCTCGCTGAGATATATCCACATTATCTATTCGCCAAGCTTTTTTTCATCGTTTGTTGAAAAGCTGGGAAATTGACAGAGGTATTGCCAAGAAATTTGCCAACCAGCATCAACTTACATTCTGCGACTGTGTCTTCAAGTGGTGCTTCATCCCACTCGTCAAATTTGCTAGGGAGACCAAAGACGGCCCAATCTACTACATAAGGCAGATAGTCGAGCTTCCTCAACCGACTCCGCATGTTCCATCGGACCACAACTTCAAGAAGAATCCAGATTAGATCGATTACGGAAGGTGTTGCATGCAGAATTCAGGAGAATCAAAAGGGAAATCTAGTGACAAAACATGCAAGTACCATCCAGGACCAGCGAAGAAGTGAGGGAAATCGGAATTGTAGTAAGAGGAGCAAAAGTTCTAAGAGAAATAGTCATCGCACTAAGAGGAGAAAAGGAAATACGAAACTGCCCAAAGGATTTCTATAGAAGAAGAAAAACGGATGAGGGAACCAGAATTGTGCAGACAAACCGAAGCTCAGAGGGAGATAATGGAGTTAGGGTTCAGGTGGGAAGAAAAGCCAAACTACCAGTTCGGTAGAGAAAAACTCTACATCTCGAGAGAGCAACTTCCACAAACTTAATCCACCAGAATCAAGTGCTAGTTCGAATGATGAATTAAGAAGGATTATAGCTCGTCATGACACAGTTTACTAAACAACCGCTCGACCTTCATATAGTATTCATAAAGTCTAATGCAATTCATTGAGTTTCACTTGGATCTCACTTTTTTTGTCATGGCATGTTATCCTAATTATCTTGGAATTGAGCAATCTGTGTTCAATTGATGTATTTAATAGATAACATGGATTATAATTTGGGCAAAATAGAACGGGTGTCAAGTATCTTTTAAGGAGTAATTTGAACAAATTGAAGGGGTCTCTAACTAATTTACCCTACCGAAAGTACTAGAGATGTTCGAATTTAAGTAATTTTTATTTGATATTATAACTGTATATTGTGCAAACAAAGATTTACGACTTTCCCTTATTCATGAATTAGATTAGTACAGCTTGATTTTGAATATACTTTAAATGATATGTTTGGTTTATCATGGAGTTGTTGCTAAAGTTCGATTATGAAAAAAATATAATAATAGAGTTTTCCAAAAGTTCGCCTCCCGTGATAAACATAGGACTCTACATAACTTGAAAAATCTCCTTATTACAATTATTTTAATTGCTGCATTCTCCTCGAAAAATGTTCCACCTAACCACACCATGAAGCATTCATTATTTTCTCAATCTAGGTCGATGAGGATCTCATCTTGAGAAGTGATGCACTTGTGGGATGGGTGAGAGTTGTCTTGAGTGATAATCGATGATGGAGGAGTGTATGGAGGGGAGGATGTCAATGGATGAATATGAATATAGGATAGATTATGATCAGAAACAAGGTGTACAGGACGCACCGCCGGCCAAGGATCCAGATCAGGATTGACAAAACTCACCACCAAGGCATACTGAAATCATTTGTCAAGGATGTAGGACTTCAAGATTAAACAAACTCACCACCAGGGACTACAAGAAAATCACTAGCCTAGGATACAACACTTTTTTGGCTCGCCACCAAGGAAAAATTCACCTTCCAAGGATTCGGAAGCTAGGAGTAATCCACTCTCCATAGATATTCACTCATATAGAGAAAAATCTCATATATTCATATACCCAAAATTTACTATCTTATATTTGAGTATTCACCTCAATATATAGAGGGAATATTACATAGAAAATAAACTAAAGGTCGAAGACAAGAAACTACCTAGTTAATTAAAGACATAGGAACTAGAAACATAACAAAGTCCTAGGTATTATAAAATGCATTAAAACACACTTAGGCTGCATTTGGTCGTTTGGCTTTCTCGACTAAGATAGAATTAGGTATGATAGGATTTATCTAAGGATTTTGCTATATCTTATCTACTATTTGATGATTATAGTAATAAAATCATATATATTTATATCATATCATATACATTGTTTGGTATAAACGACATATTAATATAAATGAGCCAAAAATTTTATAAATAAAGATGGCAAAAATCTCTCGCAACACTCTTGTTTACATTATTTTAATTTTCTTTTTTTAGTTTGTATCCTCTCTTTTTTAGTTAATTTTTTTTATTTCTTTCTTCCCTTTCCATCATTATCTGATAAAATTTTATTAAAAATCAAAATGTGCTAATATACCTAAAATGCTAAAACACCTAAAATATGTAATAAATATAAATATATATTATATATTAAATTTATATTATAAGATAAATTAATTTTGAAATAAGATTAAATTTAAAAAAGAACTAAACATTTTTTTTTTTTGTTATGGTGAACTTCTCATATTAGAATTCAATTTAAATGTCAATTTGAGAAGTTTATTATTCGAGAAAATTAAATTTTCTATTATGGATATTAGAAATTTTATCCACTTTTATTCTACTTACTCCATGAGATAATTTTATCCGGGTTATATCTCCATTATACTTGATTTCATCTTGTCTTGAGTAGACACCAAACTTAGAATAATATAAATTTTATCATATCTTGAATTTTATCGTAATGTCAAATGTGACCCCAGAGCCTTGAACTTTTGATACTTGAAACCTACAAAAAAAAAAAAAAAAATTTGACCAAATGCAAGTAATTAAAATTATATTCTAAATTAATTCTCCAGCTTGGGTAGCCTAATTGACACATCGAAAGGTCGTCAAAAAGCAAAGAAAATTGTCAAGAGTAGCCTTTGATTGCTAGATAGTCAATTAATAGTCTTGAAATCAATAACAAGCTTGTAAATTGATATCGACAACCATGAAATCGATAACTTGTTCACTGAATCGATAACTCATTCACTGAATCAATAACTTTTCCACCCTTGCAAAATCGACATCTTCAACTTGAATTGATCGACAAAGCCTACTACTCCTACATCAACAAGGCACACAGAGACCTCTCTTTCCATCAAGTCAGTTTGAATCCAATGGCGTGAATTTATCTCGAGTTTCAATCTAAAATGAAATTTCATAATATAAATGGGTTTCCTAGTTGAAGTTGATTTCCTATTTATAGAGTTTAAGTAGGTTTTTGTCTTTTAGATCCAATTCTTGTCTATATATAAAAAGGGTTTTCTTTGTAAAGAATATCAAAAAGGCTATTTTTTTCGTGAATTGCACCCTGATGTAATGGATTGTTGAGACCAATAAATCTTATAGTAAGATTTGTGATTCTTCTTTTTTTGCAAGATTGAGAGATTATTTTGTGAGAAATTATGGGGCTAAACACTATGTTAGTTACTATGTGTAATTGAGGGTTGTGAATACTAAGATTATTTGAGTGACTCGAGTGTGGTTATAGTTTTCGTTATATTGCTTGATCCATAGTGGAATTCTATACTATTCTCATCGTGGACATATGTTATACAGACCGAATTACGTAAATTTGGTGTTCAATTCATTTACTTGTTTAGTCTATTTTATGTTACACAGACCAAACTATGTAAAGTGAGCAAAACAGACATGTCTCTTCAATTTATGTCCTTTCAAATTTCTATAGTAGTATCTTTGCCTTTAAAAGACATGTACATGCATGTCCTTTTAATTTTCTATAGTAGGTTCTTTGCCTTTAAAAGACATGTACATTCATGTCCTTTTAAATATGTCTCTTTAGTTCATATCCTTTCAAACTTTATAAATTGAAACAAATCATTCTTCAAAGAAAAACAAAGAATATACAACACTTCTATGCTTAGATAACTGTTTTAATCTTTAATTTTGCCAGTTTGTGGAAAAGTTCAATCAAGTCATATTTGCATAGTGTTTATGCAAACAGATTTGGGGAGTTATCTTTTGGGAGACATAGTTTGTAAATTTGCAAAGCATTTTTAGCATAAGCTAATCGCCTTAAGCAGATTTGGTAATTTATACCTCATCTACTGTTTAGTTCTATTATGATTTTACAGCGATTTTTAAATCTATTTCCCTTGTTAAGAAAATTCATTCAATGCATTTGTTCATTGACTTGATCATTATCAAATTTGCTACCGCATTGTCATAATTATATTTCAGTTTAATTTTATTGATTACAACAAATAATAATATATTACGTTTACAACATTTTTATTGTTCGATTGATTGTTTTCGTAGTAGTCGACAACCTAGGAATCCTCCGATGCTTGGAACTTTGAGTACATACCCACACTTCTGGCTCTTCCACACGCTTGATCTATGGATCGGGTTGTCCATAAGGCTCGTGCTAGAGTGCGAATGACCGCTGTTTTTGTTGAAGGCGATGACCAATAATTCTAAACAATACCTCATGATGTTGCAGTCGATGCAGAACTCCATCTGCACGCACAATAATAAGATTCGATACACAATCTCAAGTAAATAGAAAGTAAAAGCGAGAAAGAGAATTCGAAACACAAGCTTTTATTTTGATTTGCTCATAAACTAGGGCTATATCTAACATATGATTCTATTATAATTAGAATCGCACACATCATTGTTACACTTTTCAAGTACAAGAGAAAAATATTATATACACCAAGTTGTTATTCATAAGCTCAAACTCAAGTTATAAATAAATTATAAACTCAAATTATAAAATTTTTCTAATAGCCCGGGAGTTCTATCCCTGAATTCTTGTCCGGTCGTTGGGTAGAAGGATCCCCGTGCCATCCTATCGATAGGGAGTATGAACCACACCTCAATATACAAAGACACTTATGCCAGTCCTAGTTCGGGCTATGTCTTTTCGCGATTCTGGGATCTGTGGTGCGGATTGTTTTTGTGAACAAGGAAGCTGGCGCTTCGGCCCTAGTGATTGGGCTCCTCCAGTGGAAAAATGTATAATGCGATTTGCATGATCCGGTTCAATCAACTTCGCAACGATATAAAAGAAGGATTGCGACACTGCTCCCAAAGTTTACCTTTCAGCACTACGCATGTTGAGGATTATACCCGCACCTAAATTCTTTGTGATGGCTCCTCGTTGATAAAGCTATTGAAGTTCTATTGTATTAGGGTTTCCCCCTCCTATCTCGTCTCACTAAGTAATGAAGGTGGCCACAATAACAACCAAGCTACAAGGAATGCATAGGCATTTCGTCTTGCGATCATATTGAGTCTTTTGATTCTTCGAGTCGTTCATTTATGAAATGAGACAATGCTAAACATATTTGAAAACCTCTCGGTAAAACTCTCTTACTAGAAGATGTGCTGGAGACTCATTTTTCTAAGTGAGGCAATGTGAAAAAAATGTTTTTCCGGAAAAAGAATTCTATATGTGACTTTTTCTGGTCCATTACCCAAAAATATTCCCAACTTTAGTTTTAATCCCACTTTTATCCTACACTTTTTTTGTCTTATAAAATATATAAACTTTAGATCTAGTTTTAATTCTACCATAAATTTTCTTTTTGTTTCATAAGAACCACTGACTTATAATTGAGTCTCATATTCGTCCGATGAACCCATGGTCCAATACCAGCCTTAATGATCCTATGTGTTATTTCCATGTCATTACTCTAGTTTTTCCCAAATTTCAAATCCAAGAAGATGTCTTTTAGAGATGAATTTCCCCGTCAGCCTCAATGACGTATTCTTGGATCTAAAATTTAGGTAAAAACTAGAGTAGTTAGGGTTGGCTTTCTTCGATTGATCTTACTCTTATGAGTCTTCCCTCCATCTCACTTGGTGATCTTCGATTTTACGTATAATCTTTAATCTCTTGTGCTCGAGAGTTTACCATCTTCTGCAATCTAAGAGTTTGCACTTGAGAAACGCTGCTCGGGATGCTCAAATAGCTCATGTTCAGGAGTTTTTCATCTCTTGGTTGTCCATGAGAAATTTGGATGGAGGTTAACAAGGGCAGATTTGGGATTCAAGCAATAGTTGGCAGTTTTTTACGAAACAAAAGAAATTATGGTAGAATTGGGAATGGACATAAAAGTTGTGAGTTTTTCAAGGGACAAAAAAAGGTTTAGGTTAGAATTGAAATTAGACCTAAAGTTGGGTTTTTTTTTTTTTTCTTTTAAGGGTACTAGACCTAATATTTTCTTTACTAGACCTAATATTTTCTTAATTCGTTTGGCATTTATGTCTGCAAATTAGGTTTAAGTAAGGAAGCACTCTCACTTGACAACCTGCCTCACCACCTTCACGTCTCGTGGTGCGATGTGGGCCTGTTGTCGATACGCGAACCGAATCCCACGTCTAAAGAAGATCCGATTTGTATCACTCACCAATTTGTGTCGGTGACGCTTTCAATCCGACGTGCATCCATGGACTCCGGAGGCTTTGTGTCGTTCGAACATTACGTTTGACTCCTTGTTTGGTCCCCCCCACGTCTATGGAGAGGAAGAGCCCTAGATTTCACAGCTAATCCTAGAAATAAGGACACAAAAATAATTGCCTCGAACATTGATCGACATAATGGACCCGATCCTAATAGGACAGAGCCAAAAAATAAGCCGCCACCCATCACTGTGTATGAATTGTCGATATGATATGGGAATTTGGTTGAAGCTCGAAATCCTTTTGCAAATTCGACACTTTGGCTTCTGAAAATCATGTTTTCATCGCACCTAATGAATTTCAACCTACCCACTTATTTCCGATCTAGAAAGTATTAAAAGAAATTATCGATTATTTTCAAGTGCCACTTTTCTCGCAATGATTCAAAAATAAAAAGAAGATTAAATTGAGTCACAAAAGAATTATGCAAAAGCAATATCCAACTCCGCGCGAAATTATTTATTGATTTAAAAAATTTCATGTATTTCAAGTTAAGAAAAAATAATATAAACTTTTCATTACGTAGGCTACATATTTGGTCCCCTACGTGAAGGGGTCACCGTCGTGAAAAAAGGCAAGAAAAGCCCCCCACCGGCTCTCATTCATACACGACAACAACACCACCGCTCTCATTTTTGGACCCACGCATTTATCCGACCAAATTCTCCTATTATTATTTATTGGAAATTCGAAATTATATAATACATAGTAAATACAAATATATTATATGCTTATTTATTTATATTTATTTTTGCAGTAGGCGGACATCACTCCTGGGACGGTTCTTTCTCAAATTTCTCATGGAGCGATCACATGGGACATCACATGGGGTTTAGAGCATGAGGTTGCATGAAGCGAAAGCAGCAATACGCAACAAGCTTTTGGATCCCTATTAAATTGCTTTAATTAGAGGAAAAAATAAAGAAGAAAATAAAATTGAAGAAAAAGACATGTCCTGTTGTCCTCAAGACATGCTTTGCTCCTGTTTCACTCCAAGAGGAGCATGGGCTCCAGGTGGGCAGTTGAATTTATCTCCCCGCCACTAATTAATTCCCTGGAATAATACCTTTTTCTTTTTTAAAAAATTGGGTTTTTTTAATTAATTGTGTTTTAGATAATGTAATATGGTACCACGAGATTCACTTTTGAGGGTACCACGGTTCGAACATCTGGGACAGCTCATATCCATTAGGGTTTTTCCTATGTCAGGAACAGTGCTTTGTTACAACTGTATCGTTGAAGGAGCAAAGTTGGCATTTTATAGTATTGAATTCGTTTATGGGAACGGAGGAAAAAAAAGGGGTGAATTTAGAGCTTGGGAAAACTCACTTGTTCTCCTCTTTAAGATAACATATATAAATGGAAAAGCGGATGTCTTGTGGGTCCAATCTGTATTGCATGAAGCTCCTCTTTAGATAATCTCATAAGAAAAAACCTTAAGTTTTCACCGTGGGACGCCGACACCAAAAAAATTTCTCATCACTGCCACATTAGTATTTTAATGTTCATTATGGACGAAGAGAATTCCATTCTTTTCTTGAATTTTGGAATCAACCATGGCCGAAGGTAATTTATGGATTACTCATATAAGTTTGGGATAGTATTAATTGCCCACGAAGAAAAGTTCATGATTTTCTATGCAATTTTACTCTCATTTTTTTTTTTTTTGGGTGACCCAAGGAAGCCCCATATGCCGACAGTGAGTCGGAGTAAACCCTGGGGAGGCACGTGAGTCACCACCAGCCCTCGTGCCTCAGGTAAGTCACCCTTACGACGCCCGGGAATCGAACTCCTCCCCTTGCGTTAGGGGGAGAAGCTCGCCGCCAGCAGTGCCACCTAGGCGGGTGGTAATTTTACTCTCATTTTTTGCTCCTCCTATAACCGAGAAAGAAACCTATACTAAGCTGAGACACTAAAATAATAACTGATAATAATTAAAGTCTTTGTGAATTTCCCTGACATAATATCCTAATTTTGTAGGAGCGGATCTAGATGAAGCTAGCGGTGACGATCTCCTTTTCCAATCACCAATGCTCAAAAAGAGAGTCGAGGGCAAACTAATTGTATTATTTTCATATATTATATAATTCACGAGGTTAATGAGATGCTTCTATTTATTAAAGATTTACTTGAGATGATTCTTGTCGTGTTCATAAGAAAGAGGGATTTCTTGAATTGGGATGAACTCAAACAAACAATTTGCACATTACCCTTTTCACTGATAGTGACCCTAATGCTCCCTGACTTGACCCAAGTAGGAAGCAACCATGTGGCGATGGGCCTCCTAAGTTTTAAATTACGAAGGAAAACACCCAAGCTTTCCACATCATCACGATACCATTTTCCTTAGTGAGTGATTACTTTAATGATGTCCCATAATTCACTCTATATTTCAAAATTCAAACTTGGAAGGAAAAAAGGAAAAAAAAAAAAAACCATTTTCCAAAATTTCTATTTTTTTTTTAATTTTTCTTTTGGGGGGGTTGTATCAGGCCATCATACAAAATCACAACAAAATCCAATTCCATGTCGCGCAAATTGCTCCAAGATTCACAGAACACATGCACAATCGAACATCGTCCCCCTTTATTGGGGGTCATGACACATGCAAAGATCTCCCAGCTTTTGTCATTTCCCCCAAAAATAAAAATGAAAAATGAAAAATAAGAAAAAATAAAAATTGAAAATTGAAAATTGAAAATTTCATGAGGGTCGTAAGGCATGAAAAGCAGCCTCTTTACACCAGTGGGTCCCAACACTACGATCGACACCCAACACTCACATGTCGTCACATGATGGGTATTGGGTTTATGCCGCTCTCGTGGCCTAATTTCTCCCGATACGAAAATGTTGGATAAAAAAAAATAATAATAAGTAAGTACATAAATGCTCGCGCTTTATTTTCATCCCATCCCATGTTCGGACAATCCTTACAACTTTGAATCGGGCGTATTATCTCGTGTGGGGCCCACCCTTGATTCAAGATAAATTCTTATCCTAATTTATAATTTTTGACACCACTAATAAGATAATTTATTTTTAATCAGGTCAAGATCCGTAAGAGATCGAGTTGGGATGCAAAATGCGCGAGCCATTATTAAAACTTGAGTGCTGTGAATGGTAAATAATATAATCTTTTTCTTTTTTCTAATCTCAATCCAGATATTTGTGAGCGTACGATTAAATTTTCTAAGATAGTAAGTCATCTCACTATCTTGTCGTTTTCGCCCCCTCACTCTCTAGTCATTACCCTATTTTCCAATTTAAAAGTTTGAAAACCCAAAATAAAAAACAAAAACAAAAATAAAAAATAAAGAAAACGGCGTGAAAAGCCAGCTATGATTATAAAATATAATTCCAACTCAGACCCCACAAGCACCCGAGAGTCCAAGGAAACGGCAGCTCAAAACCAAGGGACACGATCGCCATAACATGTGCATTTTCAGGGGTATTTTCGCCAATCCGACAGATCGCCCCCATTAACTACCACCTTACTACTTCTGTAAAACCTTATATATAATCTCGATCTCTCTCTTTTTCTGTCTTTCACCCTCAAAAAAATCAGTTCAAAACAAGAAAAACACGGCACGACACGAGCTTCATGAGCACCGCCGGCGAGAAGCATCACTAGCGGAAGAACTTCCGACGACGGCGACGGCGGCGGCGGCGGCGGAGGCGGAGGAGCGGCACGGCACTGAGGAGGAGGAGGACGACGACGAATTGTTCGCGATGACGGATCTCGAGAGCCCGCACGCGATGCCCCGGCTCATCGCCTTCCTCTCCTCGCTGCTGCAGAAGGCGGCGGAGTCCAACGACCTGGACCGCCAGATCCACCAGCAGCCGCAGAGGATCTCGGTCTTCCACGGCCTGACGCGGCCCGCCATCTCGATCCGGAGCTACCTGGAGCGGATCTTCAAGTACGCCAACTGCAGCCCCTCCTGCTTCGTGGTCGCCTACGTCTACCTCGAGCGGTTCGCGCAGCGGCAGCCGACGCTCCCGCTCAACTCCCTCAACGTCCACCGCCTCCTCATCACCAGCGTCATGGTCGCCGCCAAGTTCTTGGACGACATGTGAGTTGCTTTCGCCGTTGAAATTGGAGTACTGGTGTGAATTCTTGATTTCCAATGTTCGAAAACCGGTCTGAATTCAGCTCGCATTGCCATTTTCTTTAAATTGAATAGATTTTTTTTTTTCTTTTCCTTTGTTGGAGGGAGTGTGATTTTGCGGATGCTTTGCTGGTTCCAGTTAGCTGTTCAGCTTTCTGTGCAACCCTTTTGAGATAATTCTGTCCATTTAGGAAAGAAAAAAAAAGATTCCAAAAGAAAAGAAAAAGAGAGAACTGGAAATAGAAGAAAACCTGGGAGAATCTACTGAATTTTGGAAAACTAATGAATGTTTCATTGATTCTTAGTAGACGATATTAAAAGGGCGTTGCTTTAAGTTGCATTTTCTCTCGAAGTTGTCAAAAAAAATAGGGATGGAAGGAGCAATGTATTTCCTTCTATTGGTACAAGGTATCTCATAATTCGTATGTTTTTTAATTAACTAAAAATTACACTTAATTATTTGGATTATGTAAAAAACAAACTTCCATTGACTTTTCAAGCATTGACTTATTGGGATTATTTGATTAGGGTAATCGATTAAGATTTTTTTTTTGAGACGATAATTAATTTGAAGCAGATGTGTCGTGGATATCCAATTCAAATGTTTTTGGAAAAAAACTGTCATGGAGCACTGATTTGAAATTTTTAATGATATAAACCCTATTTGAAATCTAATCATACCATTTCGAGATTTAATGACAAATATATCAATTTCATGACACCATTGTTGAAAACTACTTATATTTTGGTGAGCCTCTTAATCTAAAGGCACATTTCCAAATCTAGACTAGCGGCATTGCAGTCCGAGGTAGAGCTCAATGTCGCATCGACTTCCGCCGCGCAACGAGCTTGACAGCAACGTCATGCTCAAACAAAGACAACATAAGGGTTTAACAAAGAGAGAGGGAGGGATATAGGGAGACGGGAGGCCGTGGGGACAAAGGTTGAGGGAGGGAACTCATTAGCGTCGGCGCCGGGCACGATGGCGCCGGACAGTGGAAGCTAAGATAGAGGGATCACCACCTTGGGCGATGGAGATGAGCAAGCTGGATTCCGGGGAGAGGGTTAGCCCACCGGAGAACGCCACGTGTCAATGTTTTATTGGTCATCCAGAAGCTCTAAGTTACACGCAGCATAGTTTCAAAGAAAATGCATCATCATTATCCTAGTGGTTGGGGTTTGATGTGTGGTTCTAAGGCGCCAGGATGTGGGGAATCCTTAAGCTATGGCGGTTCCTGTGCTCTCTTTCTTTCGTTTCATTTCTTATTTTTTTTATTTTAACGAAAGTAGTCCAGCTCCTTCTTTGTCAAATAAATATAAGGGAAATGACAATAAGAGGGAAAAAAAATTGGCTAAAAAATCTTAAACCAATTGAACATTTTTCAATTCGGTCATAATTTTTTTAATTTTGTCAATTGAATTCTAAATCTTTTCACACTTTACCAATTAAGTCAATCTGGTCAAGTTTGGCCTAAAATTGCTAATATAGACATTGTTTATCCTATATAATATGGCCGATCTTTGATGTAGATAATTTTTAATAATATTTTTTTCAAATTTTTTATTTTCATTTTTTCCTATTTTTTTCTTCCGCTTCTTCTCTTCTTGTTTTTTCCCACTTTTTTGTTCTTTTCTTTTTCTTCTTTCTTTTTTCCTTTTTTCCTCTACCGAGCATCGCTAGGCCTCATTGATAGCCAACCTCAAGCCCTCGCCCTCACCCTTTCATCCTAGCCTAGGCCTAGGATGAAAAGTGATGCTACTTAGTAGATCTCCCAATTAATAATGTTAGAACTATAAAGTTGGCGATACAAGTACGACAAATATAAGATCGATCATCTATCAATGTCTTGATGCTTAGTTCCACATTAAATTATATGGAGGAAAAATTGAGCCGAGGGGACCTAAAACGAGTCGGGCTTGAACTTTTAGTCCATTTCACAAGAAAAAACCTCAACCCCTTTCACAATGTTCCATGATGGAGAAGAACCACATATTAGTATTTAGGAGCACATATGGTTTTGATAACCTACATTTTCCACACATAGAAAAAAAGTCTATAATCTTTCGTAAGAGCACATGCTTGATTCACGTGATGAATGAATCTATGAATGACTAGCGCTGCGGTTGTCAAGTTGTGGCATGCCTCATGAAATTAAAACCAATTTCCATGCGAGAAAATACAAATCCCCAATGGTAAGAGCTAAAAAAAATAGAAAAAGAAAAAGGAGAGACAAGGGTGATTGTACCTTCTCCCATAACATGACAGAAATTGTCTGGAAAAAGTCAAAGCTGAGATTATGGTTAATTTAAGATGCTAGCCTTAATTGGTGCCCGGTTTTCAGCGAACATCACATGCTTCACCTTTAATAAAATTATTTTCAGAGGCCATGTTTTCTCTGCCTTAATTTGTTTATATCTTTTAATAAATAGTGACCCGTTAGTCAATGTGGCCTGGATGGTTTATGATGTGCATGTTCGGGGCAAATCGTTTGGGCCTTCGGCCGTACAGCACAGTGAGATTTGGGCCCACCAATCGTGGGCTGTCGATATATAAATATATATTTATATCATATATAATAAATATATATTTTATATATCAAAGTGACATTTTTATGTACCTGCTCTCTCTCTCTCTCTCCTGCTCTTTCTTGGGCCAAAAAGTACGTGAGTTGAGCTTTCCCCATCTCACAGTTCGATGATAAAGAGACACCCCATCTTTGTTTACTTCACTCCACTCGGTGTCCCCGGCACAAGTAAACCCATTTTAAGTCCTTTAACTATCAGACTTTCCACTCCAGAGCATCAGCATCAGCAGCGTCACACTCCAGTCCCAACGCCACATTTTGCTTTTCAAATCCTGCCCTCCTTTTTCCTTCAGGTTTCGATCTTTGATCTCTTGACTCATTGCTTCTGTTCTTCGATGCTCTTCGTGTGTCACCATGGTTCATCTGAAATCTGCGGTTTGACAGTGCTGCTTCCACAGCTTTTCTTTGAGTTCTGTTGTTTGGACGTTGTGGGTAACTTTTGAATGAGCTGATCTAGATCTGCTTCTTTGCTAGTTGATGTGCATTTTGGGGGATGCGGGAGAGGGTGTTGATTTGGGTCTCTGCTGGTTTTTGCTGGGAAGCTCCTGATTTGAGCAGGAACAGGGAAAAAGACAAAATAATTAGGAAGAAAGGAAGATATTCGGAATTTCGGAGCACCCATAAGTAGGTGTTAGATCTGGGTTTTGGCCATGGTTTTCTCGTCTCCTGGGATTGATCTGTTTTGAGGATCCTCCAGCATTATGACTTTGCTGCTTACTAAACAACATTATAACTTTGCTGTTTTGTGGATCCTTCGAATATTCAAATTGCCTGCTCGCAATCACATACTATTTTTTGCAAGTGCGTTTAGCTTGATAAATGTTCTTTTCGTGCACTTCTAATTCGTTGGATGAGCTAATTGGGCCTGCATTTTGTAACTGCTTTTTCTGCTTTGCCGCAGCTTCTTGATTGCCCTGAAAATGCCGGTCATCTGGATTTTGTCGCGACTTAATTTGAATTCTAAGTCCACCCAAAAGAGAAAACCTTGCATGTTCACAGTGAAAATTGTAAGAATCTGTCAACTGAAGACACAGGCTTTATTTGCCGAACGGGTTGGTAATTTCACGTGGGTAAATTTCATTATTTCGTGCACTTTCTAGAATCTAGACATCGTAATAAATTATGGATTTATACAGCGCCCTTGTTCACAAAGATGTGTTGTTGCTTTTGACATATCGACAGCGATTGGTTTTAATGAACCCACTGTCAATTGTCAACATTCCCATTATATATATGAGCATAAGAGCGAACATTGATTTTTGGAAGTTATAATCTGCAGAGAGTAACTCGAATTCTCCGAAGAAATGAAGTCACCCACGATGCTCTTGATTACCCCAGCAATTCCGCTGCTCTCTTCTTCAGAAAAGAAAGCTCAAACCACCAACTCTCCCCTTCGAAGCCTGGCTCCCGCGCCGGCCCCGACACTTGCCCACGCACCTGCTCACTCTAGCGGGCTCGTACTGCACTATTCGATTCCACACTCTGAGAATTATTATAGTCCCTTGAACAATGTAAAAGTTGTGAAAGCAGCCCATACTTATGTATTTTGAAATTTGCAAAATTAGAAAAATAAACCTAAAAGCGGAAAATCAAAGGTAAGACGTTATCTGAAATGCAAAGTAGACGATTAATTTTTTCCCTGTTTTAAGATATGTATCATCATCAATCAATCTAAAAATTTGACAGGCTGAAAAGACTATAGAACTGTAGGCAATCGATAGAGATTAGAAAAGAATAACGATTATTTGAATGGAAATTAATGGCAAATCTTATATTATACTGTGAGGTGTTCCAATACCTGAGTTGATTAATTTCGACGGATGTAATCGAATTAGTTCGTCCTCATGCATTAAATAAAGGTTCTTTCCAAATTAGTAGATGAGGCAAAAGTTCCTTTCATTGAGATGAGGTGTATCTTTTAAGCACAAAATTTGAGTTCTCAAATTAAGTCACCATTGATCAACTGACACTTCATGAGTTAATTAATGATAGAATAGATAGAAATATGAAGTTGAAAGATGAGAGTCATAATAATGATAGTAGATTACTTTATCGCAATTGAATCAATCTAACCAATTCGACATAGGTTCCAAATTATTCATCGAATCATGCGATGAAAAAACTAATTTTTCCCCATGAATCAAACAATTTCTTAAAAGAAAAAAATTCGATAATATCTTGATCTTGATTATCCTCAATTTGAAAATTGGTATAAGTTTTTTTTTTTCCAAAGTATGTGGTTTTCTGGATGCAAATGATGATACATATGCAGATGGATTATTCCTGTTTGTCTTGAAGTTATTAAAATTTCTGTCCTTATATTCCCAAGATCATCCTGCTCATGCTTGAACATTCGAGGACGGGAGTCATTTCCTATGAAATTCATGTTCATTGTCTTTTGTCCCATTTGTGATTTCCCTATTCCTATCTTAATTTTAATTATTTTGGCTCGATTTCTTCATTTTACTTCTTATCGAAGAGAAGAAAGAAGGGCTTCAATCGGGTCACGCAGTGACTGCTTGCCGATTGGATGATGCCACGGCTAGCCCCACACCAACCGCACGGGAAGGAGATTGTCCCACACGACAATAACGCATGGTGCAATGAACCAATAAAGAGGGAGAGTTTTGAAATTTAAATTTAAAAGCCGAATATAGCGCACATATTAAGCAAGCAATGTGATTAGTTATCTAGCTACGTTGGTTGTATGATTGACACATAATATATATTCTCATGATTAGGGCCCACAAACCCACAAAAATTGGTCTTTCAATACACGATATCAAGCTTTCGTGGCAGCGAAGTATTCACAACCTGCTGCTTTGATTCCTCTTGTGCTGGATAAAAGAATTAATCCCGCCTGTGTCGATCACGAAAGCTCGAGTGCTCTTACCATTGCTCGGAATCTCTCCATAAGGGAGCCTACATTACGGAAGGTAGGTAACATGAATAGTCACTACTTTTTTTTATTGACGTGCTGGAAATTTCCATAGACTAATACCTTGATTAAGCACATATCTCATATTCAAATCATTATGTCCCTCAGTTAATAGCATTGTTGAAGCATTGATCAATTTTCTAGGATGGTCGAGACTCTTATAGGATTAATGTTCTACAAATGTCTACTATAGTCTTACTAGGAGCTAGTTAAAACTTGTAGGCATGAATATGTCCATGGGTGGAAACAAGTTAAATATCTCCGACAAATGCATAGATAAATAGTTATATATCTTGATATTTTCTCAAAAATTCAGGGGTCAATGTGGCAAATTTTGACCACTCTACATATGTCATAATCTCGGTATCATAAAGTCAACCTATGACACGACAAACAATATACATTTAATTCTTGCCTTTTTCTTTCATCTAAAAAGAACTTGCGCTCTAGTGTTAATTCTTTAAAAAGAGTGGACACAATTTGTTATTTATTTATTTATTTATTTTCCATCTTATATGGTCCCGATCACAAAGATTGACGTTCATGGTGTTGCTATCTTCCACAATTGATAAAACTGCAGCTGCAGGTGGAGACTTACTTAGGCCGGAAGGTCGAGATGAGGTGTTTTCATACACCATAAATGACCTGAAGGATGTGGTTAATACCCATCTGCTGGTGGCGATGCATGTGTCCACTGAGACTTGCACAGCTGGATTCGCAGTTCCTGGAGAATTTAATGGCTCGGACATGGCCTCGAAAGATGGCCAGGGCAGGGCTACCATGCTGGACAAGAGATTGTTGCAGGCCTTCGCAATTTGCAACACCATCGTGATGTTCTGCTCATTGACCGTGAAGCCGACCAAACATGCCTGCACCAATCGTACGCACCAGCAGAGTTGCCGATACTGTGTCCAGGCCGACCACTGCTATGCATCCAAGACATGCCATCCAAGATGTGCCACTGTCTATCGTCCCTTTAGTATGATATGTATTTCTGTGCGTCCAAGCCGAGCCCAACCACTATGCCTTTGCTTTGCTTTTTTGTTTTTCGAGCTCCCAGTGGTCGCCCATCTTGGTGGCTCGTCCGTGGCGGTTGGAATATCGACCTCATCATTGAGCCTCATGGCGATGGACTAGCCACACTGTCATACCTAAAGCATGGCGCTAGATTTGGAAGCTCAACGCTCTCCATGACCATGGATGTTGTCGAGCTTATTAATCTAAAGGCACGCCTCCAAATCTAGACCAGCGGCATTGCAGGTAGAGATAGAGCTCAACGCCACACAGAGTTCCGCTGCATGCAACGAGCTCGGCGGCGATGTGCTCAAGCAAAGACAACAGAGGGTTTCACATGGAGAAAGAGAGAGAGGGATATAGAGAGACGGGGGGCCCTGTGGGGACAAAGGTGGAGGGAGGGAACTCAACGTTGGGCATGACGGAGAGGCGACGGATCTCGATAGTGTTAGCTAAGACAGAGGTTGAGAACCGTGATGCAGATGAAAGAGCTGGATTCTGGGGAGAGGGTTGAAGAGTGAGATAGAGAGAGGAGAAGGATTAACTTTGTGATTTTACAAGAGTATTCGTCTCCCACCCCTAAGCCACTGGGGCTCCGGCTTGGGTCCTCAAAGGCTGGGTTACGTCCGTACCAGTCCCCATCTTGGCACTCCTAGCTCGCTTGCCCGTACCAGTCCCCTTCTTGGCACTCCTAGCTCTCTTGCCCAAGTCATTAATGCTCGGCCTGGGTCTTTAACACTATGCTTGAGTTCTCGATGGCTAGGCTCAAGAAGCCCCGGCTCCTACGATCAAGACCCCCAAGGCCCTAAATCCTAGGGCGACGCTAGCGAATGATCCACCACCCCGACGTCGCACTTAAAATCTGCGAGTTGATTCTAACTCCTCTCCTCCTCGCAGCGATCGTAACCTTATCCAACTAGCCACCGACAGTGGTTCAAGTTTTTGTTTTTAAGCGAAGAAAAATAATTTTTAGTTCATCTTTTATATTTCAAAGAGATACTAAAAATATTATCATTTCCTTGAATAATGATCTCTTATAATATATTTTTGGAAAATATATATTTTTGAGATATTTTCCAAAAACGTTAAATTTTTTGCTATACGAGCGGACTTCATATGCATTGAATTCAAATATAACGAATTGCATTGACGAATGCCTTTTAAATTTCCCAGTCCATTAGCTCAATAAAAGAAAAAAAGAGGCTTTTAGGTTGAGAATGGAGACTTGGGCCTGTCCTAGGCCCATGGGACATTACAAATTTGGACCGTGCAGTATTACTGACACGTGAGGTTGCCGAGAGACCCACCAAAATTTGGGCTATGCCTGGTCTTTGATTGGATCTAAAAAGGTCTCTCAATTAAACGTCTTTTCGGACCGCCCGACCAATAATTGGTGGCCGCTGGCCCATTGGATTGAAGTGGACCGTGCCGGGTATCATTCCAAAAAAAAAAAAAATATTGCCGAGGAAGCTGACGTTAAGAGTCCGTCAAAAGCGGGTCATCCATGTACATGATATCCCGACAACCTCACTCAACACTGATTTCAAATCCAGTCTGGCCTTCATGGTTTGAGAGATCATCACACAAATTGTACAATCGAAATAACATCGTGCGGCGTATCTCATTCTCCATTTGAGACGACACTCATATAAAATATGAACCGAAACATCTCCCAGCATGAGGGCTAAGTAGCACCGATACCGACACGTGACATGTGATACGACACACTGACACATCATTTTTCAAAAAATAAAAAATTCCGATATGTTGGGATTACGTTATATATTAAATATATAATTTTATATATACATGATAAATGATCATTTTTATGATTATTTTAATCACATTAATTTGATTCAAATTCACAAATAAATAGATAATAAAAAAAGAATTTAGAATGAATTTACGCTAAAAACGTTAATCAACCATTTGCTAATGTAATTTATTATTTCAATTTGGCATATTCAACTCTATTCTAATAATCCATAAAACTTGAAGAGAAGAAAAATAAACAATACATGTTCTAGACTTGCATGTTGAAGCATTTTTGAAGAAAAGATATTAAAAAAAAAAAAAAAAACTTGGGGTAAATTGCATGTCATAGAAATGAGAGTCAGAAGAGAACAAATACTAATTTTTCTCTTTTCTTATTTTTATTATTATTTACATATTTATATTTTGACCTCTTATTTATTAAAAATTTTAAAAATTGACCCATGCATATTGGAATTATGTGTTAGAATTCCGAACTCATATGTCGGAATTTTAAACTCGAGTATCGAAGAGTATCAGGAAAGTTGATCAAGTGTCAGATTTTTCGACATGTATTGGTCGAATATCGAAGAGTATTGGAGAGTGCCAAAGAGTATCGGACACGTGCCAAATTGTCTGAGACAACACGAAAGCTTATGGAGAATATCGGTGCTTCTTATCATGGGGTAAATAGTGATTATTTGGTATCTCCCAACATGGGATTGAATAGTGATTAATTAGTATTTAGCATTTCGGTCAAATTCACAAGTGAGGGCTAAGAATAGCCAGAGGACCTATTGAAAACTTTATAGCTTTTTCAAGTACTAGTTTCTTTAGTAACGTATCTGGATTTAGCGCTTTGAATATTGAGTCATATTTTCTCTAAAGCAGGCTTAATATGATCAGTTTTGCTTAAATCCAAAAGCACGTGCTTTGAATAGCTGATGAAGTGGCAAATGAAATCCACATTTTGTATGCATTAAAGAAATGGCGTCCCTATTACAAGCAAAACTGTAATTTCAATGCAAAATAGTGGCAATGTGGTCATTGCAACATGATTTCCATACTCGACAAGTTAATTGAAAGAAAGTTGACTTCATAATCTTCCAATTTATTGATGTAGGATATTAAAGAGAAAACCCCTTTAGCGCCCACCAGAGAACGCCATGGGTCGATGCTTCATTGGCTGTCCAGCCCGATAAATTATAGACAAATCCACACTGGATATTTTCAAAGAAAATGCATCATTATCCTAGTGTTTAGGGTTTGTCATGTGGCTCTAAGGTGCCAAGTCATGAGGAATCCCCCAACCATGGTAGAACCATTGCTTTCTTTCTTTCTTTTCGTATTTTTTTCTTTTTAAAACAAAGGGATCACAAACACCAATGTTATCAATAGGTTTAGTGAGAATATCGACAAATTGAAAAATCGATGTTAACAGATCATAACATGATTCATAATGTGCTGCAAATTAAAAAGAAAAAAACATAATCATATGAAGGAGTCTCTGTTCTTAAAGTTTTGACATAATTCAGTGGGCAAAATGGAGGCTACCCCTATTCATTAGGAAAGGTCTTTCTACTATTAGAAATCCAAAGTTTTGGCTGCTTAGTACTTGGCCATTTGTTAGATAGTGTGACCATCAAATTGTGCTCGTAGTCAGCTAAAAAACAACGAATTAAGAAAGACTTACTGATTACTTAATGTGTTAATCATGCTAAGATGTGGTAATTAAACTTAGTTTCAGATGCTTCTTTTAAGGATGACGCGTCCTTATAATTCAACAGGGGCCATTAACTTAGCTAAGGAACTTTTTTCTAGCCTTTTTGCTAATTATGTATGTCGTGAGGTTTAGTATACAATTGACTATATTATTTTGAGGAATTTGCTTTTATTGAATACTTGATACACACAAATTTGATTGAAAGGAGTTTGAAATTACTGAAATTGTGACAACAATTTACCTGAATGAAAATGTGAAAGAGAGTTAGCTACTAATTATATAAATAAGAACAAGATGAAGATTAGGTTACGCAAAAGAGATGCAATACGAGAAAAATATATATATATATATATATATATATATATATATATATATATATATATATATATATATATATATATACAATGATAAATATATTCAGTGTGTTTATCTTGAAGTTGGCTTTACCAAAGCACAATTTGTGTGGTAAACAGCTTATAGCGAACGGTGGGCCCTAGGGCTGAAAGAAATCACAAAAAGCCCATGGGATTTTCTCCTCGGTGTTTAAGTTAAAGATTACTCAAGAAATAAATAAATAAAAATAAGAGGAGACAATTTAGGGTTTCAGAGAGAAGAAAAAACACAATACAATCAGCTATATGTTTGTGATCCGCCAGTTAAAAGATTGATCGCAACAAAAGGTTTTTCCATCCACTAATGGAGTAAAACATGCCCATATTCAGGGTCGATGCCTGATTAAGTATAGAAATATTATGGATTTGATTAATAGAAATGTTATTGGAAATATGAGTACCTATGTAAGTGAATTTTATGAGCCAATATTGTCAATTGGTAATATTTTTCTCCAATGTAACTTATGACCTAAAGGCCACAAGGTATGGGAATCACCAACATGCACATCCTAACTAAAATTAGATCATGATGATATATGTGGTTATGTGACCTACCAATCAGAGATGACTATAAAGAGTTCCATCCAACTAAGGTCAAATTTCAAGAATAGAGACTAGAATAGGGGGATGACACGACCTCTTTTTATCGAAGGATATAACTTAGAAACACACTCTATCCGTGAACTTCTATATAATGTTGATAGGGAACACTTCTACTCCGAAGGCGAAATGGATTAGCTTAGTTTGACCATACAACTAAGGTCAAACTTCAAGAACAAAAGGATCTAATTTATAAGAACACTATTCATGACCTTCTACATAATGTTACTATGATCACTAATATGCACTTGCATTTTAGGACCATCTATGTCAATTACATAATCACATCGTGTAATTTGGTTTAATCATGTGCAATAGCTATGACTAGAACCATGGTGCAATTTCAGTTTTCTCACATATATTTGAATAGAAGTAACTCCTATTGCACATGATTTAAACTCCAACAATATTCTTACATGACATTTTTTGCTATGTATTAATTCAGTGAAAAGTCATCGATATTTCACACAAACAGAGTTGTGGACTGAAACGGCGTAATTATGGATTGAATGTAAAAAGTATATGTCAAACTTTAGGATCATATTTATCCATGTTGAAAAGTAATTTTCCTATTCTTGTTGCCCCTACTGAGAAAATCTCCTAGCTCTTGTCACATCCCAACTCCAACTAGATATTTTTTCATCCGAATGACGCAATTTCCATCATAAATCAAGAACTTATTATCAAAATATATATCTTCATCTATAATTGGTTAAAGGATCGGGGTTTCTACAATTCATCAAAAGTTTATATACACTGCCAACTCAATTAAACCCAAAAAATGTTATTTCAAACATGTATAAAATTATCTCAACTCATACCCAAATTTCTATAATAAAAATTCCCTTGCCAACCTGAATGGACGAGTGTTGCATTTCATTTGTTTCACCGCTCTAGAATCAAATCATTAGCTTTGAGCATGTAGAAGCTTGCGATTTTGAGAAATTGCTCATCTAGACCGATTATGGAAGATTTCCCTAGACCAATCCAATCTACCAAACTCTCGAGTCATGACATCCTAAGCACTTACTCACATGTCCCCTGCATAAAGAAAATAATTCTCATCAATTATCATCCAAGTCAAGCATATGGCAAAGAAAACTAAAAAAAAAATGTTAAAATATTGAGCCGAGGTGAGATGAAATGAGTGAAGCATGAAATTTTTAGTCTCAGACCAAATTTACCATGATTTATGATGGACAAGACCATATATGATTGTGATGACTTGCCTTTTTCATATGACTAAGATGGTTGGCCTCGGAGTAAAATGGTCAATTTTTTTACTAGTTCCCGTTAGTAAATCTCTTAATAACCCGGTCTAATTTCAGCATATCTCGTTAAATGAAAACCAATTGAAATACATATCTCAAACTACAATAGGCAAAAAGAAAAAAGAAAATAATAAAAGAAGGGGCAAAGGTGGTTGCATTTTCTCCCATGATGTGATAGAAATTGTGTGAAAATAAAAAATTCAACGAACATCACATGCTCTAACTTTAATTGAATTATTGTAGGTATTATTTCTCTACCACGCCTCCACCATTGAAGTGATTCTTTGATGTTACATATTTGAATGAATTGAAATTTGTCTTTATGTTATACGTAGTGACATGTTTAAAGCAATGTGGCTTTTTTTATGGGACAAATTTGCCCTCATCACCAATTACCACTGATTGGGGCAAGTTCTTTCAATGTAAGATCCTGTCTTTTTCTTTTTGACGTCTTATTTTTTTTGTTTTGGTGACGTGTTCCCTTTTTCTAAATTCAGTGGAATATATCATTTAAAATAGATTAGATGTAGTCTTTCAATCACTTATTATATCTTATTATCAAAAGTCACACACGAGTACTCTATTAATGATATAGTGATAACTCTATAAAAATAGAGTTATTTTACCTATTTTAGGCAACAACTAATGCAATATCTATGAGAAAATATTTGGATTTCCTTCTGATTATTTGAATTTTCCTTGTTTATGCAAAATAATGATATATGGAGAAGATAAGGAAAAAATTAGCAAAACTTAGGAATTCAAATCAAAAAGTAGTGAAAAATACATGCCAAATCAAAATCCTCTGATTTACTCCTGATTTTATGCGCAATTGCTTGGAGTTTGGATATATTCTCTAAAGGGGAGAACAATGAAAAGAAAAAGAAAAAGAAAGAGAATAGTTACGTTTTTGTTAGATCGTTTTTCATTGTTTTGAGAGTTTTTCAAGTATTTTGAAGAGAAGACAAAAGTAGTGATAAAATTCTTGTTCTTTGATTCAAGATGCTGGGTTTGATTTATATTTTTATTTCTTCTTCTACTATGTTTAAATTTTCTTTTGTTAGGGCTATGATGTAATCTAACTATAATGATGTGAATTTCATGATTTTTATGTTTTGCAATTGATTTCATTCATATGAGTTATATATTATTATGCATAATACTTTTGAGTGGCTGGCCACCAATTGAATGATCTGATGTGTATGTTTGAGACTGAAAAGTGATAATATGCAATTGATCATTATAATATATAACTATGAATTAAACGTGTATAGAGATATACTGCGTTATTTGTGTAGCTTTTGGTGATAAGGCAATACAAAAGACTCATTGTAAGCCGGGAATATTCATAATTTTTAATGCACTTATATTTATTTTAATTCACATAGAGATATAGTGGATTAATAAACTGAGTAGGCTTACTATACCTAGAGATAGGATAGTAAATAGGTTAGGAAATTCCGTTATCACATGTTTGATATCGTTCTTGTACTCACAACAATCTGAAATTCATATGTAATGGTTATGATGAAATCGAATGATCTAACATATTTATCTTATTGATGCAACAGAAATTGTGTACAAAATAAAAAATTCAACGAACATCACGTGCTCTAACTTTAATTGAATTATTGTAGGTCTTATTTTTCCACCACGCCTCCACCATTGAAGTGATCCTTTGATGTTACATATTTGAATGAATTGAAATTTGTCTTATATGTTATATGTAGTGACACGTTTAAAGCAATGTGGCTTTTTTTATGGGACAAATTTGCCCACATCACCAATTACCACTAATTGGAGCAAGTTCTTTCAAGGTAAAATCCTGTCTTTTTTTTTTTTTTTCTTTCTGACGTCTCTTTTTTTTTTTTTTTTGGTGACGTGTTCCTTTTTCTAAATTCAGTGGAATATATCATTTTCAAATAGATTAGATGTAGTTTTTCAATCACTTATTATATCTTATTATCAAAAGTCACACACAAGTACTCTATTAATGCTATGGTGATAATTCTATAAAAATAGAGTTATTTTACCTATTTTAGATAACAATTAATGCAATATCTATTAGAAAATATTTGGATTTCTTTCTGATTATTTGAATTTTTCTTATTTATGCAGAATAATGATATATGGAGAAGATAAGGAAAAAATGACAAAACTCAGGAATTCAAATCAAGCAGCAGTGGAAAATAGATACCAAATCAAAATCCTCTGATTTACTCCTTGATTTTATGTGCAATTGCTTGGAGCTTGGATATATCCTCTAAAGGGGAGAACATTGAAAAAAAAAAAAAAAAAGAGCAGTTAGGTTTTTGTTAGATCGTTTTTTATTGTTTTGAGAGTTTTTCAAGAATTTTGAAGAGAAGACAAAAGTGGTGACAAAATTCTTGTTCTTTGATTCAAGATGCTGGGTTTGATTTATATTTTTATTTCTTCTTCTACGATGTTCTAATTTTCTTTTGTTAGGACTACGATGTAGCCTAACTATGATGATGTGAATTTCATGATTTTTATGTTTTGCAATTAATTTCATTCATGTGAGATATATATTATTATGCATAATGCTTTTGAGTGAGTTGTGGCCACCAATTGAATGATCTGATGTGCATGTTTGAAACTGAGAAGTGATAATATGCAATTGCTCATTATAATATATAACTATGAATTAAACGTGGATAGAGTTGTACCGCGTTATTTGTGTAGCTTTCGGTGATAAGACGATTCAAAAGACTCATTGTAAGCCGGGAATATTCATAATTTTTAATGCACTTATGTTTATTTTAATTCACATAGAGATATAATGGATTAATAAACTGAGTAAATTTACTATACCTAGAGATAGGATAGTAAATAGGTTAGGGAATTCCGTTATTACATGTTTGATATCGTTCATGTACTCACAATAATCTGAAATTCATATCTAGTGGTTATGATGAAATCGAATAATCTAACTTATTTATCTTATTGATGCAACAGAAATTGTGTACAAAATAAAAAATTCAACAAACATCACGTGCTCTAACTTTAATTGAATTATTGTGGGTCTTATTTTTCCACCACGCCTCCACCATTGAAGTGATCCTTTGATGTTACATATTTGAATAAATTGAAATTTTTCTATATGTTATATGTAGTGACACGTTTAAAGCAATGTGGCTTTTTTTATGGGACAAATTTGCCCACATCACCAATTACCACTAATTGGAGCAAGTTCTTTCAAGGTAAGATCCTGTCTTTTTTTTTTTATTTCTAATGTCATTTTTTTTTTTTTTTTTTGGTGACATGTTCCATTTTCTAAATTCAGTGGAATATATCATTTTGAAATATATTAGATGTAGTCTTTCAATCACTTATTATATCTTATTATCAAAAGTCACACACGAGTACTCTATTAATGATATGGTGATAACTCTATAAAAATAGAGTTATTTTACCTATTTTAAGCAACAATTAATGCAATATCTATGGGAAAATATTTGGATTTCCTTTTGATTATTTGAATTTTTCTTATTTATGCAGAATAATAATATATAGAGAAGATAAGGAAAAAGATGGCAAAACTCAGGAATTCAAATCAAGTAGTGGTGGAAGATAGATATCAAATCAAAATCCTCTGATTTACTACCTGATTTTAAGCGCAATTGCTTGGAGCTTGGATATATCCTCTAAAGGGGAGAACATTGAAAACAAGAGAGAGAGAGAGAGAGAGAGAGAGAGAGAGAGAGAGAGAGAGAGAGAGCAGTTTTCAAGTATTTTGAAGTGAAGACAAAAATGGTGACAGAATTCTTATTCTTTAATTCAAGATGCTGGGTTTAATTTATATTTTTATTTCTTCTTCATGTTCTAATTTTCTTTTGTTAGGGCTACGATGTAGCCTAATCATGATGGTGTGAATTTCATGATTTTTATATTTTGCAATTGATTTCATTCATGTAAGTTATATATTATTGTGCAGAATGCTTTTGAGTGGCTAGCCACCAATTGAATGATCTGATGTTCATGTTTGAGACTGAAAAGTGATAATATGCAATTGTTCATTATAATATATAACTATGAATTAAAGGTGGATAGAGATATATCGTGTTATTTGTGTAGCTTTCGGTGATAAGGCGATCCAAAAGACTCATTGTAAGCCGGGAATATTCATAATTTTTAATGTACTTATGTTTAGTTTAATTCACATAGAGATATAGTAGATTAATAAACTGAGTAGATTTACTATACCTAGAGATAGAATTGTAAATAGGTTAAGGAATTCCGTTATCACATATTTGATATCGTTCTTGTACTCACAACAATCTGAAATTCATTTCTAGTGATTACAGTAAAATCGATTGATCTAATATATTTATCTTATTGATGCAACAGAAATTGTGTACAAAATAAAAAATTCTACGAACATCACGTGCTCTAACTTTAATTGAATTATTGTAGGTCTTATTTCTCCACCACGCCTTCACCATTGAAGTGATCCTTTGATGTTACATATTTGAATGAATTGAAATTTGTCTTTATGTTATACGTAGTGACATGTTTAAAGCAATGTGGCTTTTTTTATGGGACAAATTTGCCCTCATCACTAATTACCACTGATTGGGGCAAGTTCTTTCAATGTAAGATCCTGTCTTTTTCTTTTTGATGTCTTATTTTTTTTGTTTTGGTGACGTGTTCCATTTTTCTAAATTCAGTGGAATATATCATTTAAAATAGATTAGATGTATTCTTTCAATCACTTATTATATCTTATTATCAAAAGTCACACACGAGTACTCTATTAATGATATGGTGATAACTCTATAAAAATAGAGTTATTTTACCTATTTTAGGCAACAACTAATGCAATATCTATGAGAAAATATTTGGATTTCCTTATGATTATTTGAATTTTCCTTGTTTATGCAAAATAATGATATATGGAGAAGATAAGGAAAAAAATAGCAAAACTTAGGAATTCAAATCAAGCAGTAGTGAAAAATACATGCCAAATCAAAATCCTCTGATTTACTCCTTGATTTTATGCGCAATTGCTTGGAGTTTGGATATATTCTCTAAAGGGGAGAACAATGAAAAGAAAAAGAAAGAAAAAGAGAGCAGTTAGGTTTTTGTTAGATCGTTTTTCATTGTTTTGAGAGTTTTTCAAGTACTTTAAAAAGAAGACAAAAGTGGTGACAAAATTCTTGTTCTTTGATTCAAGATGCTGAGTTTTATTTATATTTTTATTTCTTCTTCTACTATGTTTAAATTTTCTTTTGTTAGGGCTACGATGTAATCTAACTACGATGATGTGAATTTCATGATTTTTATGTTTTGCAATTAATTTCATTCATGTGAGTTATATATTATTATGCATAATGCTTTTGAGTGGCTGGCCACCAATTGAATGATCTGATGTGTATGTTTGAGACTGAGAAATGATAATATGCAATTGATCATTATAATATATAACTATGAATTAAACATGTATAGAGATATACCGCGTTATTTATGTAGCTTTTGGTAATAAGGCAATACAAAAGACTCATTGTAAGCCGGGAATATTCATAATTTTTAATGCACTTATACTTATTTTAATTCACATAGAGATATAGTGGATTAATAAACTGAGTAGGCTTACTATACCTAGAGAAAGGATAGTAAATAGGTTAGGAAATTCCGTTATCACATGTTTGATATTGTTCATGTACTCACAACAATCTGAAATTCATATGTAATGGTTATGATGAAATCAAATGATCTAACATATTTATCTTATTGATGCAACAGAAATTGTGTACAAAATAAAAAATTCAACGAACATCACCTGCTCTAACTTTAATTGAATTATTGTAGGTCTTATTTTTCCACCACTCCTCCACCATTGGAGTGATCCTTTGATGTTACATATTTGAATGAATTGAAATTTGTCTTATATGTTATATGTAGTGACACGTTTAAAGCAATGTGGCTTTTTTTATGGGACAAATTTGCCCACATCACCAATTACCACTAATTGGAGCAAGTTCTTTCAAGGTAAGATCCTGTCTTTTTTTTTTTTTTTTTTTTGGTGACGTGTTCCATTTTCTAAATTCAGTGGAATATATCATTTTCAAATAGATTAGATGTAGTTTTTCAATCGCTTATTATATCTTATTATCAAAAGTCACACACGAGTACTCTATTAATGCTATGGTGATAATTCTATAAAAATAGAGTTATTTCACCTACTTTAGACAACAATTAATGCAATATCTATGAGAAAATATTTGGATTTCTTTCTGATTATTTGAATTTTTCTTATTTATGCAGAATAATGATATATGGAGAAGATAAGGAAAAAATGACAAAACTCAGGAATTCAAATCAAGCAGCAGTGGAAAATAGATACCAAATCAAAATCCTCTGATTTACTTCTTGATTTTATACGCAATTGCTTGGAGCTCGGATATATCCTCTAAAGGGGAGAACGTTGAAAAAAAAAAAAAGAGAGCAATTAGGTTTTTGTTAGATCGTTTTTTTATTGTTTTGAGAGTTTTTCAAGAATTTTGAAGAAAAGACAAAAGTGGTGACAAAATTCTTGTTCTTTGATTCAAGATGCTGGGTTTGATTTATATTTTTATTTCTTCTTCTACTATGTTCTAATTTTCTTTTGTTAGGACTACAATGTAGCCTAACCATGATGATGTGAATTTCATGATTTTTATGTTTTGCAATTAATTTCATTCATGTGAGATATATATTATTATGCATAATGCTTTTGAGTGGATGGCCACCAATTGAATGATCTGATGTGCATGTTTGAAACTGAGAAGTGATAATATGCAATTGCTCATTATAATATATAACTATGAATTAAACGTGGATAGAGTTGTACCGCGTTATTTGTGTAGCTTTCGGTGATAAGGCGATCCAAAAGACTCATTGTAAGCCGGGAATATTCATAATTTTTAATGCACTTATGTTTAGTTTAATTCACATAGAGATATAGTAGATTAATAAACTGAGTAGGTTTACTATACCTAGAGATAGAATTGTAAATAGGTTAAAGAATTCCGTTATCACATATTTGATATCGTTCTTGTACTCACAACAATCTGAAATTTATTTCTAGTGATTATGGTAAAATCGCATGATCTGATATATATATATCTTATTGATGCAACAGAAATTGTGTACAAAATAAAAAATTCTACGAACATCACGTGCTCTAACTTTAATTGAATTATTGTAGGTCTTATTTCTCTACCACGCCTTCACCATTGAAGTGATTTTTTGATGTTACATATTTGAATGAATTGAAATTTGTCTATATGTTATACGTAGTGATACGTTTAAAGCATTGTGGCTTTTTTTATGGGACAAATTCTTTCAAGGTAAGATCCTGTCTTTTTTTTTCTTGACGTCTTTTTTTTTTTTTGTGACGTGTTCCATTTTCTAAATTCAGTGGAATATATCATTTTAAAATAGATTAGATGTAGTCTTTCAATCACTTATGATATCTTATTATCAAAAGTCACACACGAGTAATCTTATTATGTCTTTCGAACCTTGTTTGAATGGTTTTCCTTGGATGAAAAATTCCTCTTTTAACACATTATTCAATTAATTTAATCATCCAAGAGAGAGACACATCGCCCTCGTGCCCCATAATCAACAGAGAATTTGTCTAATATGTTATGATTAATAAAATTTGTGTGATATCTCGAAATTTGTCTTCGTTCGGAATATATAAAATGGTTATTTCGTCAATGCACTAATAGTCAATTTATTATGAACTGAACTAATCACTTATGGGTTAACTAATCTACTGGGCGAGACTGTAAAAGGGTTAAAACACAAAAGACCAAAGAATTCGATTGGGGATTGACCGCTCGACCATAAGGATCGACAAGGGTCAATACTATATAATTATAAGTCAATTAGTGAATAGATATAAATTGATTCAACAGAAGTATGTAATCGGTTCACGAGTGATTCCGCATGATTACGATACTCGTATCGAATGACGATAAATCGATTTTCTATTGATCTTATACTCAGGTACGTAATTGAACTTCGTGGTCACATGACAATTGATGGTCGAGATGTATAAATGTGGATAAAAAATTATTGACCACGGGTCAATTCTGCGAAACCCCTAAAAACCACAAAATAGTTTAGGTTGTACTAAAATCACATTTAATCGATTTTAACCACGAAATTGAAATCGATTTTGGGTTTCAAACTTTCAAGGATGTCAAGATTATTGAACGCCACCTCATTCACCCGTTAATATATCGACGAGCGTAAAACTTTCGGAAAAAGGGTTAATCGATCGAGAATTGAATGTCGGGAAGAGAAGTCAGGCCAAGCGAGGGCTGTTGGGCCTCACGCCCATGTGGATTGGCCAAGGAGGCCAAATGGGCCAAACCAAGCCACCAAGCCCAATTCAAACAAATGGACCCAAGGGAAAAATTGGAAAGATTGGACAAAAAGTGTGTAAAATGTCCAAAATGCCCTTGCATTTATGGACTAGAAGACAAATGGAGTAAAGGAAAGAAGAAGAGGGATTTAAGGGATGTTTTAGATTTTGTAATGATGAAAATTTTGAAATCTACGAAAATTTTGAAATCTCTCTCTCTCTCTCTCTCTCAAGTGACCATAGCCTCCTCCCCTCCATTTTCTTGTTCTTGTTCTTCTTCATCTCCATTTCCTCCATTTTCACCCACTTTTGGCCGTTCCTCACCGCCGTCCACATGTGCCGTGTTCACCATTCTTCACGTTGTCTCCACTGCTGCAAGCCACCATCAAACCACCCATGGTGGCCATGGGCTTCAAGAGCCAAATCGCCACCATTCGTGTCCTCGTTAGAGTTAGGAACAGCGTATCATCGACGCCATCATGCCGTCGTTGCCGTGAGCTCACCATCATCATAAAACGGTGAGTTAACTCCTAATCCTTGATTAGGAAGTTAATTGCATTTAAGGATATGATTAAAATCAAGGCTAAGGGAGATTCGTCTTAAATAAGGACAATTAGTTTAAATAACCATGGTAAGGTTAAGTAACCATAGTTAGTTTTAAAGTAACCATGGTTAGGTTAATTAACTGTAGTACTTTAAGTAACCTTGGTTAGGTTAATTACTCATAATTACTTAAGTAATCTTGATTAGATTAATTAAATGCAATTAGTTTAATTAATCGTAGTTAGTTTAATTAAGCATAGTTAGTTTAATTAATTGTGATTAGGCTTAATTAATCATGTTGTAGCGCTAATTAATCACAATTAGTGGGAATTAATAACAGATTAGCTGTTAAGTATAATTTTATGCTTGGTTTATTTTGTGAAATTATGCATAATTATAATTGTCTAGAGCTTGTAATGCCATGTTATTAATTACCCAAATCATGAGTTTAAACGTTATTTTCAAAGAAGGTTTATTTAAAAAGAAAATGGCAAACTTTGAGTTGTCATGTTTGAATGCCGTATTTTATGTACTAAATGGGACAACAAGAATTTAAAATGAAAGTGTACAAAATTTGACATGTTGATTTTAAGCATGTGACCACATGCAATTATTTTATTGGAATTGTAAATGTAAAAGTTTTGCAGATTTGTTATTTAAGCACGAACTTTTTTACACTGGGCTAATTGACAGTAGATAAAAATTGGCTTGAGTATTGGCATGCTTATGTGATCACTTAATTGAACCCATCACCTGACGGAAGTTTGGAGACGATGCTCGATGTTTATTAGATGCCCAGTGGGGTCCGGATGCCAAATCGCAGTTGAGGCCGGACCAATGCTTCTTATAGAATACTGTCTAGTGGAGAACCATCACGTGTGCTTTAGGACCTCGTTGGACCAAGACGTGGGTGTGTGTGGCATCACTTTTGGTTGGTCTCTGCATTGAGAAGTTAGGTTAAATCTAACACTGTAGGTTTTTGAGATGGTCGGTAGGAAGTGGCCATAGAAATGCATACTCATTAAACTTCCTAGGGTTAACAGTTTATAAAAGAAAGTGCTACTTCTCAAAATGTTTGCTTTATACTATCCCAATTTGTTATGATTGACTGGGTGATGTTTATATTAAATGCTTTCACTTGTGTTTAATTGAAAAATAAAAAGAATTGGTCAACGATGTCACAGCTAATCAACCGATGTGGGATGTTCGCATACTCGGGGATTCGGGGCATGACAATTTGTATATATTTTATGGTGGACAAGACCATACAATCTCGTTCGCTCTTTTGATAAAAATATGTTATTGTGCAATCGATGAACTAAGATCTAATGTATTATGATATTTTCCATATGCGGATGCAGTTTAGGTCTAACAGATCAAACCAACATATCAACTCAGACAAGCACATTTTTGGCCGTTCACTCTTCCTAGATAAAAATCCCTTCGAAGGCCAATTGTGCGATAACCCTTGGTACTTGACACCCTAAAGTTTACTTAGCAAAGGTTCAATAAGTTAGGTTTTGGAAGGGTCATCAGGAGTATTATCGATCGGAACGAGTCAAACGAAGATCTCTGTAAAGTTAATTACCTTTCTGGAGTTGCTTTTGATGAATGAATTGCTCCCAACTGGAATTCTTTTAAACCATATGTTAACAGGACAATCTCAAAATTGTCGTCCAATAAAGCACCCAGGCCAAAAACGGAATTGATCACGATGATTTTTGGACTGAAGTGGTGAAAAAGCTTGGTTAGGAGCTACTTGGGATATAGAGAAAGTTCAAACTTTAGGATAGACAATTTTGTGGCTAATAATAGAAACTAGAAAAGGTTCTGGCCACTCCCGCATGTGCCAGGCCTAATCCCAGGTGCGCGCGGACCCTGGTCTGTGTCTCGGCCTCTTGAGCCTCTCTCCTATTCTTCAATCTCCACTTTCCATTTCCCATTAATCCCATCGTCCTCGTTGACATGAAGTCATCAACATTGGATTTGATCCCAAAAAGAGAAATCGACACTTATGGCATGAATTGGAAGCAAATACTATGGAATCGGTATCCCATGAGGTCAATCTTATTTAATAACATCTTTGTATTGATTACATATATTATGTGCGAGTAAAGTGTAATTATTTTTATTATATTTTTGTCAATTCATCTCTTTGATCTGAAATTATTGTTGATGTTGCCCTTTAAAGATCAGAACATGACATCCTCCTTAGCTCATTGATATATGACAAGGGTAGACAAAAAAGACAGCATCCAAGTTAAACAATTTAGGAAAATTAATGTTTGTGATGGAGGGTATTGACTTATTACGTGGCAGAATCTTTCTGACATCGTACAATTAGCTGTCAAGCAAACTTCTTCGCCTTTTGTTATTCAAGAGACAACAATCACAAACAAACAATCACAAATTTTTAGAGGTAGATCAATTGCCCATTTATTTGATGGAAAACGGTTTATGAAAAAGTTCTCCATTTTTTAGTATTTAGATGACAGAAAATTAATCAATTTATCAAAAATATTTTCTCTGGATTAAAAAATAAATTTATATTTGGAAAAAATTCTGTTTATGGTAAGATATCATTTTTCTAATTTTTTTCTTACCGATTAAATTATCCTAAATTAGACTTTACTAACGCATTTTAGTGGATTCACTTGCTATCAAACATTATAAAATTAGTTTTTCTTCAACATGTTTTTGCATGAACAAACACCAGAAATTTATTTACTTTATCTGGAATTAAATTTTTTGAAAATACTTTTCAGCGATAAATTTTCACTACATAAACGCATCCAAGCGACATTTTTATTAACGTGTTTTCTCTGTCTCCCTCTCTCTCTCTCTCTCTCTCTCTCTCTCTCTCTCTCCCTCTCTGCCTGCTGCTGCTGCTGCTGCTCTTTCTTCACCGGCTGTAAAAAAGGCCAAAAAAATAATAATAATTGAGTTTCACCAGCAATTATGCACCTAAAGTCGCTTGGTCATCAAGCTACAGGCTAAACCAGCTCAAGCTCAAATGAAGAAGACGGCACAGTGAAAATATATGGAAGAAAGAGAGCAACCCCACCTGCATCATGATCTCTCGCTTATCAAACAAACAGAAACCATTGTTCATTTGCTTGTCCTACTTCACTATTCCACGTCAACGTCAACGTCAAAGCACGAGAAAACATCAGTGGATATTCTTGGCCAAGTCTACTAAGTTGGGCCGATCGAGAGAAAAGTCCTAAAAGGTACGATTCTGCATTCCATCGGAGCAAATTTCTCCTCGTAGGCCCTTATGGGAAAATATGATTTCGAATTGAATAAAATAATGAAAACGGATCTTTAGAGTACTCAAATCAAACTTTGAATATTCTTGGCCAGGTCTACCAAGTTGGGCCGATCAAGAGAAAAGTCTTAAAAGGTGCAGTTCTGCACTCCAACGGAGCAGATTTCTCCTCGTAGGCCCCTTCTAGGAAAATATGGTTTCAAATTGAATAAAATAATGAAGACGGATCTTTAAAGTACTCAAATCAAACATTGATCATGATATCACTTTTTTTAAGGATTTATTTGCCAATACTCGAAAAAATAAAATAATTGAATAAAATAATGAAGACGGATCTTTAGAGTGCTCAAATCAAACTTTGAGGCGAGATATCACTTTTTTTAAGGATTTATTTGTCAATACTCGAAAAGATAAAATAATTGAATAAAATAACGAAGACGGATCTTTAGAGTACTCAAATCAAACTTTGAGGCGTAATATCACTTTCTTTAAGGATTTATTTGCCAATACTCGAAAAGGATAAAATAATATAATTGTCCAAGTTGCAAACTGGTGCACTAAACACCAAAATCGTGCACCCACACGCGGGTATGGTGGGGTCTAGCCCACACCCAATTATTCCTTTAGTACACAAAAAAAAACCTCACGTTTATTAATTGACTCACTTCCTCCCACTTTTCCTATATGAGATAAGGAAAATGTACTTAGTTTGTTTTTACAAACAAACTTCCAACACTCTCTCCCTCCCTCACTGTTTAATTGGTCATTGTGGTTTTGAAAAAAGTTTAATGCGTAATTTGTGTGCTCTCTATTGAGCAATTCATATATACCACCGTCGAGATGGATAATTAGTTAATTTTTAGACCATGACTACCCGATCAATGGTGATAGATATTAGTTGTATATTGAAGGGCAAAGCCACAAATAATCAAAACCCCTATAAACCTCCATCGGTAAACACCTTTTTGATCACGAAGGATTAAAAAAAAGAAACGAAAATGATCTCTTGTGATAAAAGGAACTACATCATATTTATCGGCTAAAGGACTCCCATGCATTCCAATAGCAATAAAATGTTTCTTCGCATTCTCACGAGAGCTAACAAAACTGATGTCTCGCATAATTTACTGCACCTGAATTAAGATCTAACATTATTATGATATTTTACGTGTGCGAAATCGAATGTCGTTTCGGTCTAATAGATCAAGTCGACCTACTATGTTGACTTAAAAAGTCACCTTTGGTCGTTCAGTCATCGCAAATTAAAGAACGAGCCAAGTTGGTTTACTTCACCCGTTATTACCCACATCAGGCAGCTTCCATCTTACAGCTTCATTATAAAGACCAACCCATCTTCGTGGACATCACTCATTCCGAAACAAGTGAAATCACTTTAAGTCCTTCGCCACCAGGCTTTCCACTCCAGAGTATCAGCATCAGCATCATCCTCCAGTTCCACCACCATATTTTTCTTCTCAAGTCCTGCCCTACTTTTTTCTTCAGGTTTTGTTCTCTGATATCTTGACTCATCGCTTCCGTTCTTTAGTGTTCTTTATGTGCTACCATATTCATCTGAAATCTGCGGTTTAACAATACTGCTTCCACTGCTTTTTTTTTTTTTACTGAGTTCTGTCGTTTTAACAGTTCGGGTAACTTTTGGATGAGCTGATCTAAAGCTGTTTCTTTGCTAGTTGATGCGCCTTTTAGGGGATATGTGAATTAGCGTTGACTTGGGCTGCTGGTGTTTTAGAAGCACTTGGTGTAAAACTAGTAGGATGGCCGGCTTCTGTAGAGTCGGCTTCTGCATAGCCTGCATTTCAGGACCAGTTTCTCTAGATTCTGCTTCTCCATAACCTGCTTCCACAACAACGTAATCTGAAACTGGGGATCATCCAATATGACAAGAATAGACTCTTCAATCGTTTTGGTTCTTTCACGGAATACCCTATATGCTTCGCTAGTAGAAGAGTATCCAAGAAAAATACCTTTATCCAACTTAGAGTCAAACTTTCCCACGTGATCACTAGCGTTCTTAAGGACAGAGCAAGCACAACCAAAATTATGACTGTAAGAAACATTGGGCTTTCTACCTTCTTAAATCCCAAAGACAATCTTGCCCAATAGAGGTCGCAAGAGAACACGTTTCTTAATGAGGTGTTCACAGCTTCTGCTAAAAAATGCTTAGAACTTTGCTTTCTACCAACAAGATGCGTTCCATCTCTTGCAACTTCCTATTTTTCTTGTCAGCAACACCATTTTATTGCTATGCGTAAGGTGCAGAAAAATTGTGCTCCATACCATACTCATCAAACTAAGATTCAAAGTCATCTTACATGACATTTTTGCCTTGTCAATTATGTGACCATCACTAAGTTGTACGTTAACTCAATTAAATATAAAAAGTTGCAGTCAATAATTGACACAAATAGGAGTCGTGGACCAACCGCATGACATTAGATTTGTGGTGCAAAATGTAAATTTCAATAGATAAATAGCATAACTTCAGTAAACAATAAACTTTAGGACCGCGAATGAAATTTCTTGGTGTTGAAAATAATTTTCCTTCTCTTGTCGCTCCCACGGAGAACCTCTTTTAGCTCCACCACTGGAAGAAAAGCATGATGCTTTTCTTCCATCACAAATTTGATTGGTGAGTTATCAAAATCTGAAGAATCATCCTAGAGACTGATTCTAGGACAGCAGTTGATATACTAGTTGGCAAGATTATAGAGTCGTTGAGGCTAGATCAAGTGGTGAAAACGCGACTCTGCCCGTGAAGGCTAAATGTGTGAGGATTGATGAGACAATGCAAGTTTCTTTCAGGGACCAGATTTTGTTATTCACTTTAGTTTATCTACGGGGCTTCGATTTATGTTTCTTTAAAAGATAAAAGTGGGCGTTAGGAGGCCGGGAGTTGCATATGAAACGTAGCCGTGTTTCTCTTTGTTTATTCCATTATACAAAAACTCGAAACTTTCTATTCTAATACCATATGAAATTATGAAGGAGCACTATTAGCTATTATAAGAGTTTTAATAATTAGATGAATGCATTAGTCAATACTTAATTAATATAATACATTACTTGCACAGCTTGGGCTCAATGGACGGTGAGCTATCTATACAAGTGGAGGACGGTAGACTGAACAACCCGATCGCGGAGGAGGTCAAGAGGGATGAAATGGATTCTTCGAAGGAAGAAGAAATCTGGAGGAGTCGATGGCAGAGAATGAATAATGCATTGGCGGCTTCACGAACCGTGTCAGGACAAGATCCAGCAGAAGTTTATGCAGCTGCTGGAGAACTGGTGCGTGTCGTCAATCGCAGATTATACCGAGGAAAAGAAAAAGGAAAATGCCAAATCGGGTAATAATCAATCTTTAAATGAAAAAAAGCTTGATCTCTCCCCCCGGATGAACCATATAGCCAAGAGATGTTAATTTATCGAATAATTGAAATTTTTTCCACTTATTGAACAAGATTCTATGGTGGGTCCGCGACCCAGCAACAACAAAAGCTGCAAAAAAGACAGCAGATGTTGACGAGTTCATTTCCATGATCGAAAGTTTTGCTGATCCAATCGATCTGTTGGCCGTTTTAAAAACCCCATGGAAATGGAACCTTTCACTGCTCCACAGGGCAGCAATTGCCCACAAGGATGATATCCTGAGGCTCCTGATTGATCTTGTTGTTGAAGACCTAATAGCCGCCCAAGATGATGGGAAAAATACCCCACTCCACTTCGTCGCTATTTCGGGGGGATCTACTAGAGCTGCTGAGATGTTGATTCGCCGGGCAAGAGACCTCCCCGACGTGAAGAACATCCTGAGGATGAAGAACAAACGTGGAAATACCGCTTTGCACGAGGCCGTGCTCAATCGTCACACCAACGTGGTGCGCTATTTGTTGAGCGAAGATTTGGAGCCCGTGTACTGGAAGAACGCGGCTCAGAAATCTCCCTTGTACCTAGCCGTCAACACCAACGACTCCAAAACGACTCCAAAATGCATGAGGTTTTATTTTCGCTCTCGTTGAAACCATCAAGGATAGAAGGCTTGCCGCCCATTCATGGTGCCATTGCGTTTTCCAACCGCAGTATGTACTTAATTCTATTTATGTGGAAATTATCTATGTGTAGACTGACTCGTTCCAAATCTGTGCAATAACTTCTAGTGCTTACTCGAACCCCTTGCCGTTTTTACTGAAAATTCCCTACCCCGCAGTTGGATACCCTTCAATTAGCCACATGATAAACAAATTATTAACATTAGAGCATAATAGATCAGCTTAAATATTACAAGTACATAAAAACTCGTGTGCTGTTGACCTTTGATTAGAAAAACTATGAAGTGCAAATATTTAAGATTGACGACCATGAAAATCTAGAATCTAACAATGACGCCATGTTTGAAGCGAATGAGAGCCATGAACCAAAATGAACAAATGAAACTTTAGGGCATGAATTATAAACTAGTAGCAAACTTGTAGGCTACGCGGGCGTGATTTTTCTCATTGGAAAAAGACAAGGTGAAGATTCCATCACTCTCAGCAAAGTGATGGAACATCGTGGACAATTAATTAATTTCTGACGAACAGTCGTTAGGCATTTAAGAAATTAAGAAAAAAGTGGATCTTTATAAAGAAAGAATTTTTTAATTTTTTTAAAATAAATATAGCTATCATAATCTTTGCCAAAAAAAAAAAAAAAAAAAAAAACACCGTAATCTAGCCTAAATTACCCTAACTATTAATAATATTTAGATGAAATTCATCAGACACTAAATAATCAATCATGTGGAATTTTTTGGCTGCTAATGTCATGGATTCCAAGTTTACAACTTGTAACGTTCACCGATCGTCTTATTGGTGGATTGCATTCATGATTAGTGGATGTTTTTTAGGTGGTCCGTGATTTTTCCCGGATTGAGCTTTCCATGTTAAATCCTTGGTGTCATAATTTGCTTTGTTTTCTTATTATTTCAACATTATATTTGTATACCGTGAGGCTATATATTGCTGATTGTTGTTGGGGGTTAAGAGAATTTCAATGGATTTAGTTTCGGGGGAGAAATTGATTCTGAATTTGTTTGGCTCATGGTGAATTGTCTTGGTTCTCCCCAACATTCCAGAACTCGATTCTCCCCAACATTCCAGAACCAAGAATACTTGATGGCACCACCATCCACTCTCACCGTGTCATCATCACGTTGCCGTCAAACCGCTACCAACTGCAGGTCTACTCCGGCCAACAATGCCTGACTCTGGCGACCACAACAACCAAAGGAAATAACCATACCGAAGCTAAAATAATCGGTCACGAATGCATCAAAATGGGAAGAGATGCGAACTAGGACGACCTTAAACTGCGGGACTCGCCGACGAAGGGGGGAGCATTCCGACAAGGCTTTGCTTTTCCGACAACTTGAGAGATTGATGCATACGCCATGCAAATCGCAGGGAAACAAAGAGAAAAGAATTATATCAGTCGCAGATTCACACTATAAGAACAAACGCATTAAACTAGGCTTCTAAAGATCAATCTGACCATTTGGGCTACGGCACCTCACTTAGGTATTCCATCAAACAGTTGATACGCGATTGAACAAACATGTTCCATAGTGAGATTGATATGCGATTTAACAAACATGTTCCGGAGTGAGATTTATTGCAGTCTTGGAGCTAGAGATGATGCATACAGGCTTAAATAGACACGTTTCGTGCTAGATCTGTCTTAATTTGCAACGAATCACTAAAAAATTTACCACTCAAGCTTGGTACTCTTAAGTGTTTCATGCTTCACTCGAGCAAAACGTCGAACAGTTGGTACATTCATGAACTCGAGTTCTCGGTTCGAACCGGAAGCATTCCTCAGCCTAAACATGATGCATTGCCTTCAAAACGTTATGAACCATCCTAGACTTGCTTCGGTTTGTCAAGATTTCGATCAACAAGGTGCATTGACGCAGATACCCACTTTTGGCCCGAACACAGGAATAAAACAGGAGAGATTTAGGAAGTAGGATCGCACCTGGTTTGTCCAGCGAGTCGAGGTCTCGATCGGTGATGGCAATGCACAACGAACTGGGCTTCTCGCTCGGCTGCCGAAGGACCGCCAAATGAGCGAGGTTCGGCTCGCAAAATGACCCTCAACCGGTGTCTTGAAATCCGGCGAGCTCCAGCGACTTGGTTCTCAGTCACTTACTGAGAACAGAAGGAATCCTCTCTCTTTCTCTCTCTCTCTCTCTCTCACGCCTTGTCTCTATCTTCCCTCCTCCTCTCTCTCTCCGTCTTCTGGTTTTTGCGACCTGCTCCCTCTCTCACTCTCACCCACCACGCTGCTCACGCCTTCTGCATCTTTTCCGTTATGCCTCTCACTCATTGGCCCACCTCTCCTCTGGCGACAGCTGGGATAATCCCTCTGCTGCTCGCGTCACGGTGGTGGCGTCAGCCGCTCACTGGTTCCCTCTTACGCGTGTGGGGGTGCGCGCATGGGCTTCGAAAATAGTAAAAGAGAAGCGCTTGGAGAAGGAAATCAAAAGGTGGGTCATGAAAGCATAAAGGAAATGGGCCAAGGGATAGGGATTTTTCAGGGGCCAGAATATAATATTAAGTGGGCTAGACACGCCGGCTTACTCAATTGCCCCCTTTTTATTTTATTGTTTTTGTTTCATTTGTCAATTCATTTTTTACCCCCTCCCTTTATCTTTTTATAATTTTTATATATTTTTGCAAAATAAATGAATATTTTAAAACATCGATAGAAATTCGGATGTCAACAATATGATTCCATGAAATTTAAAATGATATTAGAGCATGAGATCTTGAGTTCAAATTTTTCTAAACCTATATATCTCATCTATCATATGTTCTCATGTTTTTGGAGATGTGAAAGGATTCCGCTCACATTCTATTAAGGGGTGTTTGGCAAATTTTTGTTTCTGTTCTCGAAACACAATTTTTGTTCTTTTATTCCAGTAAACAAAAAAAAGAATAGAAACACGTTTGTTTACACTTTTGTTCCCAGGAACAAAAAATCTATATTTTTGTTCTTGGGAACAAATTTGGAACAAAAATAAAAAGTAGAAAAAACTTGTTTCTTGTTCCCTGGAACACTTTCGAGATACACTTTTTTTTTTTTTTTTAATTTTTCTTCTTCTTTTTCTTCTTGTTTTCTTCTTCTCCTTTTGTCGATCATCGGCCTTGGCCATGGCCGGTGCTGGCAACTGGCCAGATGAGGGCCGATGACCTTGCCAGAGTGTCGTCGGCCCCCCGAGAGGCGGAGGCTCATCGGCTCAAGCCTTGCCATGGCTCGTTGTCTCACCCAGCCACTTGCGAGGCCGAGTCTCGCGTGGCCACTGTGAGGCTTGCCCTCCTCAACCGGCACGAGGCCGAGCCTCTCCAGGCTAGCGGCAACCTCGCCGGGGCCAGGCTAGCCTCCAGTGATCTCATTGGACGTCGCCCAACCGATCGCCGGCCACGGCGGTGGCCGTGACTAGACCAAAGAGAAAAAGAAAAAAGAAAAAAAAAAGAAAAATATTTTAAAAATATTTTAAAAAATATTTAAAAAATTAAAAGTATACAAATTTATCAAACACGTTTCTATTCCTGGAGTAGAAATTTTTTGTAGTTACCAAACGCGTTCTTATACTCAAAAATTATTTCCTAGAACAGAAAAAAAAAACCATTTATGTTCAAAAATTGTTTTCTAGAACAGAAACGTTACCAAAGGCGTTTAAAATCAAATGGCACAAACATGTTTTCCATTTATGTTACTATTTTGTGACGAATGGTCGTATTTATGTGTTTCATGGAATTAATCTTGGCAATTGGCGCTCAATTTCTACGCATGCAAATGAGTTTGGTGTTTCATCTATGTTGAGATATAATCTAGTGAGCAGCCGACGCAAAAATCTAGTTAGGGGATAGACAAAGAAGAATTGCAATACCTATTTCTTTTTTTGGTCAAAACAATTCCTAATTCAGAGAGTGGGGAAATTGTGGAAAAATAACTAGCTATGTAATTTTCCTTCTTTAGCCTTTGCTTTAATATCATTATTGGGCGGTCTTAATATATAAAATGAAACTAATGTTATTCTCGTCCGATTTATCGTCGTCATCAAAGTTGGCGGGCAAGACCCCTTGACTATTAAGGATCCAGCCACTAGTCATATGCACGCGGTGATCTGTTTGTAATTTTCGCACATTTTAGGGGCTCTGCTTTTCAATTCATTAAGGAGGATGCGAAGCATTTTTTTATATGAAAGAGTACATTGAAGAATTATGTCTTGCTAGATTGATTGGTTGATGTTGCAAATGGTTCTCCTCTTAAGTAGCATGAAAACTGATGCTACTCGAATGCAAAGCATCCTTTTTTTTTCTATGTTTTCATTTAATCTTACTAACTAATTAATAACGTCTTGACTATAAATACTTGCATAGAAGTGTTGGGAAAATATGGCTTCAAATTGGGTAGAATAATGAAGTCGGATCTTTAGAGTAATCAAGTTGGACTTTAAGGCGTGATATCACTTTTTTTTAAGGATTTTTTTTTTGGTAAAGTTTTTTTAAGGATTTATTTGCCTCATGAAATTGCTAATGGTCACCAGCAAATATCCTCCATGATACAACAAAATCTCAAAAATGAGAATATTATATAGCAATTCTAGTATTTTTAGGGTTTCTCCAGAAAACAATTAAAATGATGGTCATAGTTTTCAAAAAGAAGGCTCGAAAAGATGAAAAATGATTACACTCACATTCTTCTAAAAACTGACATGTATATATATAAAACAATCGTAAAACATAGGCAAATCTTAATGAAAAATTGCAAAAATGAACAAACGTGTCCTTTCGAAAAATTGCCTAGATGAATAAAGGCGTCCATTTGTAAAAAGTTGAAAAAAATGAACAAATGAAACCCTTCGGGAAAAGTTGCAAACTGAATGAGTATTTTTTCTAAAGGTTGTCTTGAAAAGAAACAAACAAAATTTTGAAATAAAAAAAAATATTATTTTTCTTTTTGGTAAAGGTAATAATAAATTTATTATTTATTTTAATAAATAGAATTTCGATTTTTTTTTAATAATTTTCAAAAATTCTCAAAAACAAAAACAACCTTTGAAATGATTAAAATTAATAAGATAACCGTAAAAAAAAATAATAATAACAAAGGCGTTAGTGCTAATAAAATCGTAGGTGCGCAGGCATGCCAAGTGCGTCAAATAATCGTGCACCCGCACGCGGGTATAGTGGGGTTTAGCCCACACCTAATCATTCATTTAGGTACACAAAAGAAACCCCATACTTATTAATTGACCTACTTCCTCTCACTTTTCCTATGTGAGACAAAGAAACATACACTTAATTTATTTTACAAACAAACTTCCAACAATAAGTACAGCAAATTCTAAATTGGTCACCCACAGACTTCTTAATGCTAGTTCCTCATAAAATTACCTTGTTAAAATATTGTGTCCAGTTGAGTTGAAATGAGCTGGGCGTGAAATTTTTAGTCTCGACTCATGATTTATGATAGACAAGATCATATATTAATTAGGAGAATATATGATCATGGTGACTTACGTTTTCCAATATGACCAAGATGGTTGGCCTCGGAACAAATTGGCCAATTATCTTTTATAAGTTCCATTCACATGTGAGTAAATTTTTCAAAACTTGCTTTGCATCGTCAAATTTGAGCGTGAAATGAAAACCAATTGAAATACAAATCCCAAACTACAAGAGCTGAAAAAAAATTAAAAAAAATAAAAGAAGAGACAAGTGTGGCTGCACACTCTCCCATGATGTGACAGAAATTGTGTACGTAAGTAAAAAATTCAAGGGACATCAAGTGCTTTAGCTTTGATTGAATTATTGTAAGTCTTATTTTGCCGCCATGCACCCCTCGTTGAAGTCATCCTTTGACGTTACATTTATGAATGAATCCTAATTTGTCTATAAATATTATACATAGTGACACGTGTAATGTAAGGTGGCTCCTTTGGCGGGACAAATTTCCCCACATCATCGATTACCTCTGATCAAGGCAAGTTCTTTCGAGGAAAGATGATGTCTTTTTCTTTTGTAATATCCTTTTTCTTTTTGTTGTCAGTGACGTGCTCCTTTTCTAAATTTATTGGAATGTCATTTTAAATAGTGTTGGGGTTCAAGTTGGCGGAAGACGACTTACCGGATTCCGATGCGCAAACAGCAAATAGCCTCGGAACGAACGCTGAATTGCTGATGAAACATGAACAACACTTCCTCACGTTAGTCTGGATGCAATCACAAGGAAAACACCCGATTTCCACGGCGTAAATGCCGATTATTCTTGCAAAATTGAAATTGGAATGCATTCTTCTTCTTTGATGGAAATGGAGAGAAATTTGGTGCGTATGTTTTGCCAACCTGTCCAACGATTATGTTCGGGAGGCTTTTATACGTTTCCCTTCGTACTCCTCCATTAGTGTTTTTCCATCATAACGTATCAAGACGAATCAGTGTGTTCCAATCGCACCCCATCATGGACGTACCAGTTAAAGTACAACATCTCACACTCGGACATGATGGGCATGATAGCGCTCTATCAAGAATATAAAGCATTCAACATTCATCAACTTTACAAAACAATTCATATCGGCAAATAAGCCGTGCGACTAGTGAGTACACCTGCACTTGGGAGCTCAAATTATGCACCTATTAGCGATGACATAATGGCTACAACCTTGAAAAGAAATAAACAATTGATATCTCACAGTGCCCCAGACATATTTTGTTACATCAGTCCAAGTATTCCTATCATTTAAAAGCTATACTTGACTATTCTCAAAAACACCATGTATTTACAATTACATCCACAATCACATAGGGCGACATAATTGGTCGACTAGTAAATACATGTGATAGATGTAAAACAACAATAATCTTCCTTTGCACTCATGTCTCTCTCAATTTCAGAACAACTGCTTTCCTAGACACATCCCATAGGCCATATCTATTCATGACCGCCTGTAACATGCTAAAATAGCAACATTGATCTTTTACTTTGAGAACATAGTCAAAAGTAACATAGGGCACAAAATTGAGGTAAATTATAAATTACCTCAAGGACTCAAACGATGAGTGAATAGGGATAATTTTACTCATCTTCTTTTATTGGTCGTACAATGCACATATAGTATGAATTACATGCTATAGTGGATTACTTTTTCTATAAGAGCGTATGTCATTTATCAAATATATCCACTATATGGATCTTAGCGTAAACATAGTCACGTGCTTCTCACGTACTCATGTTTAGCCCGAGTACTATATCAGCTCGCTTTCTATAGTGCCCAATTAAGTACTCACATCCGGCATCTTTCAGGCATACATGATTGTGGGAATATCATGTTCGGTTTTGTTATAAACAAATCACATACCTTATCTTGACTCCAATCAATGCGACATATTTTATGTACCAGACTTGCTCTTCAGCATTTATTTGTACATAACGTCTTATCTCAACGTACTATCTAAACCACTAGGATTCGCCCCAGTGGCCATCCTTCCAACATGGAAGGGGGAGGTGAGGGGTTCAAATCCTCACCTTCTCAGGGGGAATGGGATGGGGATGCGTAAGTTTCAGGAGTGGGTTTCGACTCCCACGCCCTGCAAGAGGCAGGGCAAAAGTCTGAGAGTGAGTGTAGAATATGAATATAGTAGGACTAATAAAAAAAAAAAAGCACTTGAGGTGATTGCTCATGTGAGTGAGCCAATCATTACCTACTGACATACTTTTCAATAATACATGTGTGTTTGTGCTAGTCTCATAGTGAATTTGTACTTATTGATAAAATATTAATTCACTAATAAATAAACAAGTACAATACACATGTCCACAAATACATAAACCAATGATCCTCTATAATAACAAGTATCACATTCTACGCAATCCTAGTAACATCCTATGGGTCAAAAATATGTCTATAGGAATAGCCTCCGTAAATGGATCAACAGCCATTCTATTGGTTGAAATGGATTGTAGGATCACTTCTTTCTGCGCTATAATATCTCTGATGAAGTTATTTTTTATGTCAATATACTTTGTCCTTTCATGATACTTGGGATCTTTCAAAAAGGCAATGGCTGCTTGACTATCGCAATAAACTGTCACCAGTCTTGGAACTATAGTAATAATGGCTAAATTTTCCAAGAAACGTTTTAACCATACTGCTTCTTGCACTGCGGCAGAACATGCAATAAATTCTACCTCCATTGTAGACAAGGCCATGCATATCTGTTTCTTCCTATTCCAAGAAATCGCACCTCCATTGAGCAAGAATGCATATCCAAAAGTTGATTTATGTTCATCCAGGTCTCCACCCCAATCAGCATCTGAATAGCCTGATAGGTGTAAATCACCTCCTTGGTAACAAAGTCGATAGTCTATGGTGCCCTTCAAGTATCTCAGGATCCTCTTCACTGCTTTCTAGTGTGCTTGATCAGGATTTGATTGATATCAGCTCACAAATCCCACGGCATAGCATATGTCGGGTCGAGTACATATCATAGCATGCATCAAACTTCCGATCGTACTAGCGTAATGAACAGTTTTCATCATTTTAATTTTTTCTGGAGTTTTAGGACACATCTCAGTACTTAGGCCTTCACCTTGCATGACAGGGGTATCAATGGAATTACAATGCTACATATTGAAATGCTCAAGAATCTTCATAATATAAGACTCTTGTGATAAAGTAAGGAGTTTCCTTGATTGATCTCTTTCGATCTTAACTCCTAATATATAAGTAGCTTCTTCTATGTCATTCATTTCAAAATTAGAGGACAACAATTCTTTTATGGTGATAACCCAAACCTTGTCATTTCCAGCCAATAGAACATCGTCCACATAAAGTGATAAAATCACAAATTTATCTTCGGACCGCTTGACATATACACAGTGATCTTCCTCGATCATCGTAAAACCAAAAGTGGTTATGGCTCAATGAAGACGAATATATCACTGTCTAGATGATTGCTTAAAGTCATATATTGAGCGATGAAGTTTACAAATTTTATGCTTTTGACCTTTAGCTATGAAACTTATCGGTTGTTTCATATAGATTTCCTCATCTAGTTCTCCATTGAAAAATGCTGTCTTTATATCCATTTGATGTAATTCAAGGTCAAAATGTGCAACGATGGCTAGAATAAGGCGTATTGAGGCGAACCTTACAACTAGTGAAAATGTTTCCTCATAGGCTATACCCTTTTGTTGAGTATAACATTTCGCCACAAGGCAAGCTTTATACTTTTCAATGGATACATCCGTCCTACACTTAATCTCGAAGACCCATTTGTTTCCAATGGCCTTATGATTGGTGGTAGACCAACCAAGTCCTAAACATGGTTTGCCCTCATTGACTTCATCTCATCTTCCAAAGTTTTTCTCCATTATTCCTTATCCGAGGATGAGATAGCCTCTTGAAAAGTCTTAGGCTCGGCATCGTCTTTTTGAGCAATCATAAATGCTTCCCCTTCAATCTCAAAATGATGACGGGGAATACTTTTACGATTACTTTTACGCAATTGAATTTCTTTTGAATTCAATTTATCAAGCGATGCAACACTCCCACAAGGTCTTGTATGTTGAGGTAAATCTTCATTTCCCTCTACAACATCAGTGGGTGTGTTATTAGAATCTTCCATCTCATATAATTGGAAGTCCTTATCAATCTCACATCTACTAAGAAAATCGTTTTCCAAGAACGTAACATCTCGTGACTCCATTTTGGTCACACTTCCATCAGCTTGTTCACCTATGAACACGTGTCCTTTGGAGTGTTCGAAATATGTTATAAAGATACATTTCTTCCCTCTATGACCTAATTTGCCATGTTTATGGGAAAAATCATGAACATAAGCTGTACATCCCCGTGGACGTAGATTACTCAAGTTTGGTTTCCTACTAGTCCATAACTCATAAGGGATAGAAGTGACCGATTTTGAGGGCATTCGGTTAAGTATATACGCAGCAGTCAATAACGCATCTCCCCAATAGGAGATAGTTAAATTTGTTTACGCTATCATAGACCTAACCATTTCTAATATAGTTATATTCATTCTCTCAGCTACCTCATTTTGTTGTTGAGTACCATGAATAATCAATTGTCATACAATTCTCTTTTCATCACAAAGAGCCTTGAATCGCTCCGATAGATACTCACGTCCACAATCGGTTCTCAATGCCTTTATTGTTTTGTTTAATTGATTCTCTACCATCGCTATACATCGTCTAAAGCAATCTAATGCTTCTGACTTATGGGAGATCAGAAAGACATAACTGAAACGTGTGAAGTCATCAATGAAAGTGATGAAATATGAGGCTCCATGCCTCACCCTCACATTCAAAGGACCACAAATGTCAGAATGTATGAGATGCAATAGAAATTCAGCTCTAGTCCTTTTATCGAATGGTTTTCTAGTTGCTTTTCCCGCTAGACAATGTTCACATAAGGATAGACTAACATTAGTAAGTAACCCTAAAAGGCATTCTCTAGCTAATCTTGGCATTCTTTGCAATCCAATGTGACCTAATCTAGCATGCCAAGCACTTGCATTAATCTCAACGTTATTAGAATATGCAATTAAAGAAAAACAACCATCAACCTTAATATTGTATTGATCATAGTCAATGTCTAACACCATAAAACCATTCGATACATGACATGAACCATAATAAACTGTTCTATACATAATGTCAACACAATCCCCATGGAAATTTAATACATAACCTAAGCTAAGAAGAACAATTACAGAAACCAAGTTTCGTCGAATATCTAGAGCATAAAGGACATCATGCAGGAATAGGTTTCGACCACCACGTAAGATTAATTTACATGTGCCGATACCCTTCACTTCAACTCTTGAGTTATTCCCAACATATATCCATCTTCTTCCATGCGGTATCCGACGATACTCCACAAATGTTTCTCGATTTCTAGCTACGTGGTCTGTTGCTCCTGAGTCTACAGTCCACATTGGATGAGATTCAGTAAGCATTATAGTACTAGAAACAAAAGCATTACTCAAAGTAATGAAGTAATAAGGTACCTTTTTTAGCTCAGTGCATTTACGAGTAAAGTGATCCATCTTACCACAATTATGGCACTCCATCTTGGCCTTGTCCTTCTTCTTACTACGCTTCTTGCGTCTGAAGGTCTTAACCCTTTTAGGTGCCTGATCAGTCCTCTTCCTTTTGTTATTGAATTGAGAATTCCTTTTGTGCTTGAAGCTCGAAGCCTTATGTGAATTCGATTCAATAATATAAACATGGGTAGAGGATCTCATAGCCTCTGAGCGCTCATATTCTAATTCCAAGTAACGCGCAATATCATCAAAAGTGACAATATTCTCATTATGCGTCATATTGATTTTCATATGTTCTAAATTGTCAGGAAGAGACTTTATAACAACATGAACTTACTGTTCATCAGTAAGGGAATGACCTGCTGTCCTCAACTCATGAATCATGTTTGACATCTCTCGAAGATGCTGCCTTATCGTTACATTTGGGCGCTTTCGGAATATGTCAAACTTGATGGTGAGTCTCCTTAGCTTAATGGCAGATGTACCTCTAAACTTATCCTTCAAGGCAACCCACATAGCTTGAGCTTTATCATAACTTTCAAACTTATACATGAGATCATCTTGCATACAGCTCAGCAACGTGATGCAAGCAATGCTATTTTTCTTTTCAAAACTTAATAAGCTTCAAGATCTCTCCTATGTTGAGCTAAAGTTCCATGCTCAGGTTTATCCATGGTATGGTTGAGGGTTTCCAAAACCTCTTGCTCCTCAAGGATGCACTGAACCTTTCGGTGCCAAATATCATAATTGTCACCGTTCAGCTTCTCACCCTTATTGAGGTCAGCCACAATGGTCTTGGATGCCTATGCCATAATCAATTGCTATATCACATTGACATAATAAACACAGAATCAATACTAGCACACTTTACAGAGAAACACACATATTTGATTTGCAGCAAAGACAAATTAAATTAATGATAATTCAACAAAAGATACAAAAGTAAAAGTTCACTATGTTCCTAATCAACTTATATATACAATTGTTCTATTATCATTAATTAGTTTAATTTGTGCAAATTTTAAGTTCTCGGTGAGAACTTTCTCGAATTCTACCAACCTATGAATTCCCACGAGGAAAAATAATTACATGATCTTATGTAATTTCTACATTTTTCCTTAACACAAAAACAAAACATGATAATAACCAACGCACAACAATCATGCTTCAACTATAATCATAATCGCAATTCAACATGTAATGGATTTCCTATCATTGTTCGAATTTTCTAGCAACTAGAAAATTGCAAGTATATTAAAATATATATACATGATATCATCGAACCAAGCTCTACACAACATATATGACATCATTTGTAGACAAGCTAGCTATTATATTTCCTAAATCACAAGAAAATATAAGCTACAAATGAATACATTATGCATTAAACCCCAAAAAATACGCGTACATAGGGTTTCCTACGCAATTTCATACATTTATAAAATTCAAAAGTATAAAATAATTATACCAAAGTGTAGAGGACACTAAACCAAACACAACCAACCACACTCCAATCAGAGCTCGCACGCGCCCCCATGTGCTGCTTGAGTGCACGGCGCTTGTGGCGCACACGCCAGCGAGTCAAACGGCTCCTGGCCGGTCTGACCGGTCCGACCGGTCCGACCACCGGACCGGTTGACCAGTCCGACCGTTGATCGGTCAACGGTCAGGTCAGGTCGATTCGCCGGTCGGGTTGGGTCGTGTCGCCAGCCGATGACCAGCCGGCCAACTACCGTTGGCGCTGACCTCATCGATGATGTCATCCCAGCGGTTACCGACCGTTGGATGACGTCATTGATGACATCATCAAGCATCATGTCGCTCCGCGCGACGCACACGCATCGGTTTGCCAACCAGCGCGTGTTGCGCAGGCGCTGGCGTCCCCAGCGAATCAGGCGTGTGAGGCCCATATGCAGCAGCTTCTGGCCATGTGTGTGGGCACGTCTGGCCTCCTCCAATCGTGCTCGAACCACCGTCGGACTCATATCAACGAGTACTTTCATCTTGTTTATTCAAAAATTGATTTTGGCCGAAAAAATATTTTGAAAATTGGCCAAAACCGCACCGATGCACTCAACCCCAAACCCGTTCTTCACTCCGGTTCGATTTTGAGTTTTTCATATGGCAATTCCGACTATCAGAGATCCAAACAGTGTAGATTTCATACTCTTGATCTCAATATCAAATGGTAAATGAGAAAATTCAATGAAAAACAAGGCAGAAATCACGACCAGGCTCTGATACCAATGTTGAGGTTCAAGTCGGCGGAAGACCTTATCGGATTCCGTTGCGTAAATAGCAAATAGCCCCAGAACGAACGTTGAATTGCCGATAAAACACGAACAACACTTCCTCATGTTAGTCTGGATGCAATTACAAGGAAAATACCCGATTTCCATGGCGTAAATACCGATTGTTCTTGCAAAACTGAAATTGGAATGCCTTCTTCTTCTCTGATGGAAATGGAGAGAAATTTGGTGTGTATGTTTTGCCAACCTGTCCAACGGTTGTGTTCGGGAGGTTTTTATACATCTGCCTTCGTACCCCTCAATTAGTGTCTTTCCATCGTAACGCATCAAGATGAATCGGTGCGTTCCAATCGCATCCCATCATGGACGTACCAGCTAAAGTACAACAAATAGATTAAATGTCTACTTTTTGTTAAAAAAATGGAAGTATGAATATTTCAGTCACTTATGACATCTTACCATCGATAGTCACGCACGAGCACCATGTTAGCTAATGGTACAACGTGATGCACATTAGACAAAGAGGAAAAGCTAGATTTTAGTAAAATAAATTCGGAACATAGTGCTGAAATTATTTATTGACATGGACATCAACCAATAGCATCTAATAAATAGTGCTTGGACTAAATAATCAACATAGTGATGGTCTAAAATAACTCCTTTTTGCCTTCCTCTTCTAGCTTTGGACATCAGCTTTATTTTGTGAATTTACTTGGAATCTTATTCGATGAAATCTATACATGTTCATTGAAAGTGCGTGATCTAGAAAAGTTCAACAAAGTTATAGCCACAATCAAGAAGTATGTTGTTGACACCTAAATTTTTGTATAAAAAACAAGTTAATAATAATAATAATAATGATAATGATAATGATAATGATAATAATAATAATAATAATAATAATAATAATAATAATAATAATAATAATAATAATAATAATAATAATAATAATAATAATAATAATAATAATAATAATAAATTGCACGACATATAGTTTAGAAACATTTATTTCGTTTTATTTTATTTTATTGGATTGTCAGTGAGTGCAGGATTTTTCACATATTCCACTGAGATTTTTCACATATTCTAGTAATATACACTAAGAGACATATTTTGGACGGAAAGGAAATTTTCGGATGGAATATTGGAAAAAAAAGATGCAAAAGAGAATATTGCGCGAGCACATATATTTCAATGATATAGGGGTTGTTTGTTTGTATTTCTTTTTTTTGTTCATGAACGGATTTTCTATTTTTTTGTTTTACGAGAACAAAAAAAGAACAAAAACACGTTTATTTGCGTTTTTGTTCCAAATCTGTTTTTTTGTTCTCGGGAACAAATTTGGAATAGAAACAAGAAATAAAAAAAAACTTTTTTATTGTTTCTGGAATAATTTGGAGAAATAATTTTTTTTCTCTCTTCTTTCTTTTCTTTTTCTTTTCTTTTTCTTTTTCTTTGGTCGGTCGGCCTCGGCCATGACCGGTGACCTCGGCTGGGCGTCGTCGGCCCGACGCGGGCGACACTCGGCCTCACCTTGGCTGGGCGAGCTTGGGCTCGCCCAGATCTAGCGAGGTTGAGCTCACCCAACCATCGGAGCGGCTCAACTTTGGCTGGTGGCCGGCGGTGCTCGGCCCTCGTTGACGGTCGCCGGCCATGGTTGAGGCCGGCGACCAACCAAAAGAAGAAAAAAATAAAAATAAAAAAGAAAGAAAAAAAGGAAAAATAAAATAAAAATATTTAAAAATTAAAAAAATTAATAAAAAAAAAACACAAATTTACCAAACGTGTTTCTATTCTTTTTATTCTTGAAACAAGTTTATAAAATGTATTTTTCTGGTCAAAAATTATTTTACGAAACAGAAATAGTTTTTTTTTTCTATTCTTAAATAGAAACACAAATAAACGCACCCATATTCGGGGAATTATGCAAAAGCAAAAAGGAAAGTAAAATATACCACAAAGATCCAATTTTTTGGCTTGAGGGATCGCGTACGAACAAAAGGGGGTATCTCGGTTTTCGAAAAAAAGAAGAAAAGCCAAATAAAAAAAGAAAGAAAGAAAAGGAGAGAGGGGATGTGAGAGTGACCGGCCAGCAGGGGAAAAGAAGAAAAAAAGGGGGCGGGGGTGCTGTTCATCTTCTTCTTTGTGAAGAGATAGCTGCCGATCCCCTATGTAGCCAGCTGCCGTCACGCCCGCTGTCTGCCTCACTTGCAGCTTCGCCGATGTCCGTCTGCGCTTTCCTGTCCTCGCTACACTCTGCCTCCTTGGTCACCGACGCCCGCTACAACCGCGACCTGCAGCGCCTCCGCCCAAGCACCGACCCTCGATTCACCCCTCGCTGACGCTTGCTGAAGCTGTGCTAATCCCTGCCGCCCGCGCTAGCCACGACACCAACAGCCCATCGAAGTCGTAGATCCACCTCTACCGTCACCCCTGCACGTCGCTCGAGGCCTTTTTGACCTAGCCCCACTGTCTCCGCCGACCTCTACTGCTCTTGCAGCAAGACCCGACGCCTGCAGAGCCTTCGACCAGCGACCCGACGCCTCTGCCACTGCCACTCGCGCCCCGCTAGTTGTCGCCTGCAACACTTGCGAAGCCTCTACATTGCACCACCGCGCCGTACCATTGCGCCCGAATCTCCGTGCCGCATCCCCATTGTCTATAGCCAGCCCAACCATCGCACACGCCTGAGCGACGCTCGGCCACCTCCGTCCCGAGCCCGCTCGTTGCCGGTGTGCCTACAGCGCCCTCGCCACTGACTCCCCTACCAGAGCTCTGAACTAGCAGCTGCCCAGATTTAGCCTTGTTGGAGAAAAATTCCTTGAGTGTTTTGAAGTCGACAAAACGTATCCATCAGTCTAGTCTGAAGACTTGCAGACTCTTCCATCAAAGTTTGAAGACCTCCAGACTGCCAGACTTAAGACCCAAAAGTCTATCCTCATTGAGAGTTTCTAGACCGTAGAAGAAGGCTTATTCGAAACGGAGTGTTTCGTTGATGATTTGATTCTATCGTCTAAAGAAGATCTCTTGGCTGGATGCAGCATGTCGGAATCCATTATTCAAATTAAGATTGATTAGGGGATTTTGGATCCGTTGATTGGCAAAGTAATCTTGGAAGGTTCTACTTATGGAAACCTAGATCCTGATTGTATGGGTGAGCAAGATTGGTAGGCTATCGTCATATTCCTTATATAACTCGAAATCTTCCTAATTGATTCTGTCCAACGGGTAGATTGGAAGAACTCATTTGGTAACTGTCCACGGGTGTGATGGCATGAAGGAGTATATAAGGAAGATGTTCCAGTTGTTCAAGTGTGTGCGCGATAGAAGAATTCCAAAGTCTGAAGCTCTTTGTTCTTAGTCAATTCAATTGTTGAGTGAAATCTTATACTCAAAAGAGAGTTCATATCTTCATGAGACCTTGAGGAAGTGTAGCAGAGTCTCTACATTGTGGAATCAAGGAAGAGCCTTACTGTAACAACTCTTTTGTTTCATAATGAAATCCAGCCGGTGGGCTGTTAGTGCGGAAGAGTGGATGTAAGCTTGGATTAAGTCAAACCACTATAAACCCTGTGTTCTTATTCTCTTTTATACGCTCTTTTGCTTTGATCGTAACTCAATTTATTTTTTACACCTATTTACCCCCTCTAGGTGATCTTACTAGCATTCACAATTGGTATTAGAGCTTGTGTACTCACTTAAGTTGAAGTGTTTTACTTTAGAGTTAAAGATCCATAGCAAGTATGTTGGCTCTAGGCCTAGTCGAAAGGCAAAGCAATACTAGACCGCCTTATTTTGATGGAAATGAATACAACATATGGAAAAACAAGATGAATGCATTCCTAAGATCAAATGATCCTCTGGAATGGGACTTAGTAGACAAAGAAATCATTCCAAAAGTTGGACCAGTCTCAGAAAGAGGAAAAGAAGGCGTTGAGTCTAGTGAAATGACTCAAGAAGAGATAATCAAGAGACAAGCTCTTGATGCAAAAGCAATTTATTCTTTATATTGTGCAAAATCTCCTACTGAATATAACAAAATATCTTCTTGTGAAACAACTAAAGAAGTCTGGGATAGATTACACATCACCTATGAAGGAACTAATCTAGTGAAAGAAACCAGAATCAATATTCTGCTCGTCAATATGAAGCATTCAAAATGAAATTAGGAGAATCTACCACTGACATGTTTAGTTGTTTTACAGAAATCGTGAATGGTCTTAAATATCAAGGTCAACCAATTTCTGGACCCATGAAAGTAAACAAGATACTGCGTGGACTATCCAAGGATTGGAATCACATAAAGACCTCAATAAATGAGACACAAAGAATCACGCCACTCTTTGTTGATGAATTGATTGGGACTCTTTAATCTTATGAAGTGGACCAAATCAACGAAGATGAAGACCCTAAAGGTAAGAAATCTATTGCATTAAAATCTAATGAAGATTCTGATGTCACAGATACTAAAGAAGTTATGGATGATGAAGAGCTTGCTCTTATGATAAAAAGATTCAGAAAATTGAATAGAAATGGAAGAAGATTCAATCCAAAGAAACAAAGTTTTTAGAAGCAACGGTTTAAGTCAGTTAAGGATGATAAATCCAATAAAGATGTAGTTTGCTTTGAATGCAAGAAAAATGGACACATTATACCTAACTATCCTCTTCTGAAGAAAAAGAAAGGAAAAGCAGAGAAATATCGAAAAGCACTTAAAGCAAAAACATGGAGTGATACAGAATGTGAGGAAAGTGATGATGATTATGCCAATATTTGTCTCATGGCACAATCAGACTCATATTCAGACTCAGATTTAGATTCATACAGTGAAATTGAGGTAAGTAATTTAAAAATCCCTACTAAAGTTTCTAAATATATTGATGAATTGTGTCTTAGTCTCAAAATCTCTCTCAAAAGGATTTCTGAACTTAAAACGGAAAATTCTGCATTGGAACAACAAGAAAATATTTGGAAAGAAAAGGTCAAAATTTTAGACAAAAATATTATTACTTTGAAAGAAAATGCAGACAATCTTTCAAAAGAAAATGCATTCTTGAAAAATGATATCTCAAGTATTTCAACAAAATTTTCGATAGGATCTGAGAAACTTGAAAAAATTCTTTCAGTACAAAGACCTTACTTCAACAAATCAGGTTTATGAATGACTACTGAAACCATTCCTCTAATTGATTTTCCTAAAGTAAAGGAAAGAATTAAGCAAAGACCTACAAGAGATTCTTACAAAAATTATTTTCAAAAAAATTTTGTAAAATCAATAGGTTGTAGTGCTCTTAAATGTTCTAAGTACAATAGCTCAGATCATTTTGAGAAAGAATGTTTTATGGTGTGGAAACCTGTTGAGAAGGTATGAGCAAAGACCGTATATTACACTAATACCAATGGACCCAAGAAAATATGGGTACCAAAGAAAGCATGAGTCTCTTTTCTAAATGCAGGTCACTATCAAGAGAAATGTTAAATGGTACTTGGATAGTGGATGCTCAAGAAATATGACAGAAGACTCAAATTGCTTCTTAAAACTTGTAAAAGTTAATGGCGGAAAAGTTTCTTTTGGAGGAAATAGCAAAGGAAGAATTGTGGGATACGAAACTGTAAAGATTGGAAGTTTCACGATCAGTAATGTTTCATTAGTAGAATGACTCAACTATAATTTGCTGAGTATCAGTCAGCTGTGCAACACTGGTTTCAAAATCAACTTTCAAGAAGGAATATGTTCAAGAACCAGCAAAGACTCCTCTCAGTCTTCCATAGGGTGAAGACATGGGAACATCTACCTCTTGGATATCAAACCAGATGAAATCAAATGTCTAATCTCAATTCAAGAGGAAGCAAACTTATGGCACAGAAAACTTGGGCACATCAACATGAAGCAAATAGCCAAAATCTCATCAAATAAGCTTGTTTGTGGACTACCCAATCTGTCATACCAAAAGTCTGATCTATGCACACCATGTGTGTGAGAAAACATGTAAGAAACTCATTCAAACCAATAAATCATGTATCCACTAATCGTGTGCTGCAGCTCTTACATATGGATCTCTTTGGACCAACCAAAACTCAGAGTATTGGAGGTAAGAAATACTACCTAGTAATTGTTGATGACTATTCACGATTCACTTGGGTATATTTCCTGACAAATAAGTCTGAAACTTTTTCTTACTTCTTAAAGTTTGCTAAGAAGGTTCAAAATGAGAAAGGATATGTTATCTCAAGTATATGGACAGACCATGGAGCTGAATTTGAAAATCATGACTTTGCAAAATTTTGTGATGAATCTGGTTTTCAGCATGTGTTCTCTTCACCATATACTCTAGAGCAAAATGGAGTTGTGGAAAGAAAGAATAGATCGCCGCAGGAAATGACTAGAACTCTTTTAATTGAAAGTAATATCTCTTCTCGTTTTTGGGCTGAAGTTGTTTCCACAGCATGCTATATTATTAACAGAGTCTTTTTAAGGCCTATTATGGAGAAAACTCCCTATGAGTTATTCAAAGGAAAAAAGTCAATTGTTGCGTATTTTCATGTGTTTGGATGTAAATACTTTATATTGAAAAATGCAAATGATTGAATTGGTAAGTTTGAAGAAAAATTAGATGAAGGTATTTTCCTTGGATATTCTATCACAAGTAAAGCTTATAGAGTTTACAACAAAAAGACTCAATCTGTGGAGGAATCAATAAATGTCAAATTTCAAGACTTTATGTAAAATCAATCGACTCAGACTTAACTTGAAGAATTTGAACCTGCTTCAGATTCTATAAAGTCTAAATCTCCAAAAGCAGCTCAAACTTCAAAAGACCAGCAACAAATGGTCATCAAAGATTCAAATGAGAAGAATGATCAATAGTCTAACGATTCAACAATCAACTGGAAGTATAAGTCCAGTCATTCCAAAAATCTCATTATTGGCGATATTAATGAAGGAATTCGCACAAGATCTAAAAGGCATGAAGAGTCTAGTGCTGTGGCTCTTATTTCTGAAATAGAACCCAAAAGCATAGAATAAGCTTTAACTGATGAAAGCTGGATCGAAACTATGTAAGAAGAACTCAGGCAATTCAGTATTAATGATGTCTGGGAATTGACTCCTAAACTGAAAGGTAAATCCATCATTGGAGCTAAATGGGTTTTCAAAAACAAGATGAACGAGAAAGGAAAAGTCGTGAGAAACAAAGCAAGACTCGTGGCCAAGGGATATACGTAAGAATAAGGGATAGACTATGATGAGACTTACGAGCCGGTAGCAAGGTTGGAAGCAATTAGATTATTACTTGCTTTTGCTTGTTATAAGAATTTCAGGTTATTTCAAATGGACGTCAAAAGTGCTTTCCTAAATGGATTTATCCAAGAAGAAGTCTATGTGGAACAACCACCCGGTTTTGAAGACTCAAGGAAACCAGACTTTGTGTTCATACTGAAAAATACTTTATATGGTTTAAAGTAAGCACCTTGAGCTTGGTACGACAGACTAAGTAAGTTCTTAATTCAAAATGGCTTTGTTAAAGGTAAAGTAGATACTAAATTGTTTATCAAGTAAGAAAGCAAAAACTTTTTACTTGTTCAAATTTATGTTGATGATATTATTTTTGGATCTTCTTATGAAAATCTATACAAGAAATTCTCTAAGTCTATGCAGGATGAGTTTGAAATGAGCATGATGGGTGAACTAACCTTCTTTCTCGGGATTCAAGTGAAACAACTGAAGGAGGGAACCTTTATTCATCAAGAAAAATATGCTAAAGAACTTGTCAAAAAGTTTGGACTAGAGAATTGCAAAAAGACTGATATACCAATGTCAAGTTCTTTGAAGATGGACAAAGATGAAGGAGGAAAGAAAGTTGACCAGAAGCTATACAAGAGTATCATGGTTTACTTATTTATCTTACTGCTTCTAGACCGACATTTTGTTTAGTGATTGTATTTATGCCAAATTTCAATCAGATCCTAAATAATCTCATTTAAGTGCTGTAAAGGGTGTTATCAAATACATTGCCTCAACTTCAAATCTAGGTCTCTAGTATCCTAAAGAAGGAGACTTCATTCTTTTTGGATACTCAGACGTAGACTTAGCCGAATGTAAAGTTGATAAAAAGAGTACCTCGAGCACCTCTCAACTACTTGGAAACAGGATAGTATTTTGGTTTTCAAGAAAGCAAAGTATCGTAGCTCTTTTTACGGCAGAAGTAGAGTATGTAACTCTTGAAAGTTGTTGTTCACAAATTTTGTGGATAAAACAACAGTTAAGAGATTTTGGAATTGAAGATTCATGCATTGAGATCAAATGTGATAACACCAGCGCAATCAATCTTACCAAGAATCCGATTCTTCATTCAAGAGCAAAACATATAGAGATTCGACATCATTTCATTAGAGATCATGTTCAAAATGGAGAAGTTTCAATTTAGTTTATTGATTCAAAGAATCAACTGGCGGATATATTTACAAAGCCTTTGAAGAAAAATCAATTTGAAGTTATTCGTTCCAGACTCAATATCTTAAAGTCTGAGAAAGTTCAAACTCAGGACTGAAAGTCTAAAGACACTCAGACTCAGATGATCAAGATTTACAACTGTAAGTACTTCTATTTTAGAAACTTATCTCTCGGATCAAATCTTGAAAAGGTACGATTATCTATCCGAAATTGATTGATGTTATTTCCCAATATTCGTGATTATTGCAATCTTTCCTTTTGAAAAAGAAGTTATTTTTTAAAATGACAATTATCTAATTTTTGAAAAGGCAGTTATTTTTAAAAAGGCATTTTTATATTTCCTTTTCACGATGTTCCGTATGCCTTGTTTTGACTGCCTTATATACTATTGGTTCTTCTTTGTTTTACACACAAAAACCCTAGGAGAGCACAGATCTTCCACTTATGTCTTCTTCTCTTGTTTAAATCTTCGAAAAGCTTTCATCTTTCTTGGGAAACAAGCTTAGAATCTCTCAAAGACTATGAAAGATGTCATCTCAAAGAAAGTCTTCGAGGATTGCGAACAAAAGACCACAACAAATGCGTTTGGGGCCTACGCACTTTGATCTTACCGAGGAAGAAGATTCTCCTATACAGCAGCAGAGGCCACAACATTCTCAGCAGCGTCTATCTCCTCCATCTAGACCTCAGAGTGTTGCACATCGAGAAGAGGAAGAAATCATCGAAGATGCAGAACTCATAAGCACTCATAAGCCCTCTTTTACCTATAAGCTTTATCGTGCTTTGAAGAGGAGTGGTACTCTGTTGAACTATATTGATGAATTTCTAAAAGACAAAGGGTATAAAATTGAAACCTTATTTTTACGTACAATGGAATGATTGGGAATTGCCCCTGTGGGGTCGGCGGAAGAAGCATTGGCAAATATCCCAAGTGATCCACGTGTTTGAGGGCTGAGTCAACTGGATGGGAATGATGATGATAGGATGTACAGTCAATTTAAACCGAGAATGGGTGTTGCGGCAAAAATCCGAAGCAAAAGGACAGACTTGTTTCACTCGAAGGAACACAAGCAACTGTATTCTAAGTTGCTGAAGTGTGGCGTGATAAACCCTAGAAGTGTGGACTTTGATTTTCTTGACTCTCTAAAGGTTAATCTACGAGAAAAATTCAATCTTCTTCTCGAACAGTTTTGTTCTAAAACGACAGAGGCTTATGCTGAACTTACTGCTTACTTCTATTCGAATCTCAGTTTCTTGGATGCGAATAGATTCTCTTCCAATGTTCGAGATCATGATTATGTGGTTGACATGAATACATTAGCTGATGTGATTGGGGTTGAAAGAGGGAGATATAAATCTATCAATGTGTCTATTGCTCATGCAACGATAGAGCTTGTTCAGGATAGAACAACGGAAGGAAAGATTTCCTATTCAAGGATGAATATGTCCAACATTTTGCTTCACAAGATAGTGATTAACTGCCTCAGACCAAAATCAACTTAAAAAACCGATGTTTCAAACTCGGAATCTAAGCTGATGTATGCTATCAATGCTAGCAAAAAGTTCTCTCTTCCACACATTATTATGTTCCACATGTACAGAACAATGGTGAATGACAAGGGCCAACTTCCTTACTCAGCACTTGTGACCAAGTTATTCAGACATTTGAACGTTCAGCCTCCCCGGATTCTTTGTGTTCGAACTTGCGATCAAAAGGTGATAGGACTAAGAATGGTCTCTAAAATGCGTCTGAAGGAACTCAACAAGGCTTTGGAGCAATTCAAGGAGAAAACCCTTGTAAAAACTCATCCAGTCTCTTCGGTTACAAAGAGGAAAGGGAAGGAGCCCATGGTTGCTCCATCAAAAAAAAGAAGAGCACTCATCGTTGAGGATGAAGATGATGAGGATGATATCACCATTTCTGCGATGGCATTGAAGAACCTGAGTCGTTCTATTCCAGAGACAACAGAGAGACAAGAACAAGACAAAGGTGAGATGGAACAGAAGACTTGAGAGAGAGAAGAATTAGAGAAAGAAGTAGAGGAGGAAAGGATTGAGGAAGAAAAAGAGGGCAGAGGAGAACAAGTAGAAGCAGAGCATGAGGAATATTTTTCTCCACCTGAAGGCATTGAAACAGGGGGACATCTTGAGAAAAGGGGTACGTTCTCATTTGCTGCCACCAGTGAAGGATGAGATAGCTAGTATAAGCACTTAGAGGGGGGTAAATAGGTGCATAAACAATTTATAGAGATATGAAAGCGATTCTTGGCAAATGATAGAAAGGAAATTCTTTCTTGATTAACAAAATGAAGTACGATCAAGATAAAGAGAGTAAGGAAGAGAAAATTGAACACAGGGTTTATAGTGGTTCGGCTTATTTCAAGCCTACGTCCACTCTTCCGCATTGACAGCCCACCGGCTGGATTTCACTATGAACAAAAGAGAAGTTACACCACAGCTTTCCCTTGATTCCACAGTGTAGATGTTCTACCACACCTCCTCAAGGTTTCTCACAAATATAGACTCTCTTTTAAATACAATGTTTCGCTCAAAGGAATTGTCTAAACAACAGGAAGCTTTCAGACTTTGGAATTCTTATATCGCGCACACTTCAATCAACTTAGAATGTCTTCCTTATATAATCCTTCATGCCATCATACCCGTTGACACTTACCAAAGGAATTTCTCCAATCTACCTGTTGGACGGAATAAATTAAGAAGATTATTCAAGCTATTAAAGGAACGTGTCGATAGCCCATCAATCCTGTTCGCCCATACAATCAGGATCTCGGTTTCCATAAATAGAACCTTCCAAGAATATTCAGGCAATCATCAGATCTTCAATCATCGAATCAATCTCGATCAATCAAAGGATTCCGTTATGTCTTTTCCAGCCACAAGATCTTCTCCAGTTGATAAGGTCATATCCTTGACGAAACATCAGTTCTTGATAACCTTTCTTCAACGGATTAGAGACTGTCAATGAGGATAGACTTTGAGTCTTGAGTCTGGCTATCCGGAGGTCTTCAGACTTTAAATGGCAGAGTCTGCAAACCTTCAGACTAGATTAATGGAAATGTTTTGTTAGCTTCAAAACACTTCAAGAAGATTTCTCCAACAATCTCCCCATTTTTGATGGTGACAAAACTTTCCTGCAGATTTGGACAACTTTGACCTGCAAAACATTTCTCAAACACATATGCATATCTTATAGAAATAAATGGCTAACACTAGAATCTGCAACCACAGAAAATAGGTTAGTCTTGAATATGATAAAGCCATCCATAAGATATCAATAGCAATCAATAGTAGTCATCCAAATTCAAATCCATACACAAAATTTAAAGTCAAACATCAATCCAAATCAAACAAACTAAACAGTCAAACAAACCACACGATTTAAAAGTCAAAGTATTCAAATCTCTTGCATCTCTCCCCCTTTTTGTCAGCATTAAAAAGGTTGAGATGAAAATGGAATGAAGTCAAGATTGCTTGGGAACGCGGACAAGTTGGAAATCTCCCATGGACTGAACGATCCATTCCAGCCTTTTCAAGTCTTTCTTCAGTTGTGCAATCTCCTCACCCTTAGTATTGGCTTGAATTTGAACAGTGAGGGCTTGGATTTTATCATTCAATGAACATGAAGAAACTTGACCCGCATTTTGCAAGTTTTGAACATCGCATCCCAATGCATAAATTTGACCGCACATCTCCAAGAGAATATCCATAATTCTGCGAAAATCGGCTGAGCTGTCGGTCTGCAGACTGGCTTCAGCACATTCTGCAGATGATGGCATATCAGAATAATCTCGCAGGTTTGGCGATGAAACTTCATGACCTTCTTCTGGAAATTGAGAGGCATAAACGTCCTCTGGGTCTGCAGGTGAGCGACTGACTCCTTCACTTGCATCAGGATATGAGGACTTCCCTCCTTTCTCTTGATCTCCCCCTATTTCCATGCCTACAGGTGGAGAAGAGTGTTCCTCAGGTCCTTCTTCTCTTCTTTCTTCTCCAGGTCTTTCCCCCTCTGCTTCTTTTTCGCCAACTACTCTTTCTTCTTCTTTCTCTTCTTCTTCTCTTTCTTCTTCTTCTCTCTCTTGTTCTTGACCTTCTTTTTCCTCTTGGCCTTCTCTTTCCTTTCCTTTTGTCTCACGTTGTTCCACTGACTCTGGAACGGTACGACTTAGCTTCTTCAAAGCTATGGCCGAAATGGTAAGGTCATCATCTTCTTCATCTTCCACGATGAGAGCTCTCCTTTTCTTTGGTGGAGCAACCAAAGGCTCCTTTCCTTTCTATTTTGAAGAAGAGGTTTGATGAGCTTTGACTGGAGTCTTCTCCTTGAATTTCTCCAATTCCTTGTTTAGTTCCTTTAGATGCATTTTGGTCACCATCTTTAGTCCTACCACCATATGATCGCATGATCGAACACAAAAGATTTGCGGAGGCTGAATATTCAGATGTCTGAATAATTTCGTCACAAGGCTTAGGTAAGGAAGTTGACCTTTGTCCTTCATCATCGCTCTATACATGTGGAACATGATAGTGTGAGGGAGAGAAAACCTTTTCCCAGTGAGGATGGCATACATCAGCTTTGCCTTTGAACTTGAAACATCAGTCTTGGAGGTTGATTTCGGTTGGAGGCAATTGATCACAATCTTGTGAAGCAAGATATTGAATGCACTCATTCTTAGGTAGGTGATCTTCTCCTCTGTTCTCCTATCCTTCACAAGTTCTAGTGTGGCCCGAGTAATGGAAACTTTGATCGGTTGATATCTTCCTCTCTCAACTCCTAACACATCTGCCAGCATATTCATATCCACAACATAGTCTTGATCTTTGACACTGAAGGAAAATCTATTCGCATCCAAAAAGCTAAGATTTGAATAGAAATATGCGGTTAATTCAACATAGGCCTCTGTAGTGTCGGAGCAGAACTTTTCAAGTTGAAGATAACTGAACTTTTCCCTCAAGTTCACATTCACAGAATCCAGAAAATCCAAAATCCACACTCATTGGGTTTATTACCCCACGCTTCAGCAATTTCGAGTACAAATCCTTTTGTTCCTTCGATCTAAACAAATCTCATCTTTTTCCTCGACTTTCAACCGCAACACCAATTCTCGGTTGAAATTGGCTGTACAATTTGTCATCATCATTCCCATCTATAGGATTCGGTCCCCAATCACGAGGATCACTTGGGATATTCGCAAGGGTTTCCTCAGCCACCCCTTTATGAGCAATTCCCAAACTTTCCATTTTTCGCAAAAAGATATGTTCGTTCCCATATCCTTTGTCTTTAAGAAAATCATCGACATAGTTCAAGGGAGTACGAGTTCCTTTTAAGGCACGATACAGCTTATAAGTAAAAGCAGACTTTTGAACTCTTACTGGATCTGCATCCTCAATGATTTCTTCTTCTTGTTGATGATCAACGCCTTGAGGACTAGATGGAGGAGAATGACGTTGCTGAGAATGTTGTGGGCTCTATCGTTGTTCTGGAGACACTTCTTCTTCAGTAAGATCGAAGTGCGTAGGCCTCTCACTCGTTCGCCGTGGTCCCCTGCTTGCGATTCTCGAAGACTTTCTTGAAGACGACATCTTTCTCAGTTTTTGGAAGATTCCTTGCTCGACTTTTCCCGAGAAAGATGACCACTTTTTCGAAGATTAAACAAGGGAAGAAAACAGGAATGGAAGATCGATGCTTTCTAGGGTTTTTGAGAGTAAAGTGAAGAGGAATCAACAGTGCACAATCGGTTAAAAGGGAGATAAACGAACTGTCATAAAGGAAAGTAAAAAGATGCCTTTTTAAAATAACTATCCTTTTTTCCGCGAAAATAGTCATTTCAAAAATAACTTCCTTTTTGAAAAGGAAACGACGCAATAATTACGCCGATTAAAGATAGCAATAAAACACGATTGACAATCGTACCTTTTCAAGATAAGATTCGAGAGAGAGAAAGACTAACTTACAGTCTGACGGTCGTACCAAGACTAACTTACGGTTAAATTCTTGTATGTCTGAGTCTGAGAGTCTTTAGACTTTGATGTCCTCATACTTTAAAATGTTGAGTTTGGAACAGATGGTTTCAAATTGACTTTTCTCCAAAGGCTTTGTGAATATATCCGCCAGTTGGTTCTTTGAATCAACATATTGAATTGAAACATCTCCATTTTGAACATGGTCTCTAATAAAGTGATGTCGAATCTCTATATGCTTTGCTTTTGAGTGGAGAATTGGATTTTTGATGAGATTGATAGCGCTGGTGTTGTCGCAATTAATCTTCGTGCATGAGTCTTCAATTCCAAAGTCTCTTAGCTGTTGTTTTATCCACAAAATTTGTGAACAACAACTTCCGAGAGCTATATACTCGCTTTTCTTTGTAGAGAGAGATACCGTACCTTGCTTTCTTGAAAACCAAGACACTATCCTGCCTCCAAGTAGTTGACAGGTACCCGAGGTGCTCTTTCTATCGACTCTGCATCCAGCAAGGTATGCGTCTTAATATCTAAGAAGAGTAAAGTCTCCCCTTTTTGGATACCAGAGACCAAAGCTTTAAATGAGATTCTTTTGGGTCTGATTGAAATCTAGCACAAATGCAAACACTAAACAAAATGTCAGGTCTAGAAGTAGTAAGATAAAGAAGTGATATGATGATACTCCTGTACAGCTTTTGGTCGACTTTCTTTCCTCCTTCATCTTTGTCTATCTTCAAGGAACTTGATATTGGTATATCAGCCGTTTTGCAATTGCCTAGTCCAAACTTTTTGACAAGATCATTTGCATACTTTTCTTAATGAATAAAAGTTCATTCCTTCAGTTGTTTTATTGGTTAACTCACCCATCATGCTCATTTCAAATTCATCATACATAGTCTTAGAGAAATTCTTGCACAGACTTTCATTAGAGGATCCAAAAATAATATCATCGACATATATTTGAATAAGCAGAAAACTTTTGCCTTCTTTTTTAATAAAAAAGAGTAGTGTCTACTTTACCTTTAACAAAACCATTTCGAATTAAAAAACTTACTTAGTCTGTTGTACCAAGCTCGAGGTGCTTGTTTTAAGCCATATAAGGCCTTTTTGAGTCTTCAAAACTTACTTAGTCTGCTGGTTTCCTTGGGTCTTCAAACCCAAGTGGTTGTTCCACATAAACTTCCTCATGGATAAATCCATTTAGGAAAGCACTTTTGACATACATTTGGAATAACTTGAAATTTTTATGACAAGCAAATGCAAGTAATAAATGAATTGCTTCTAACCTTCCTATCGGTGCATAAGTCTCGTCATAGTCGATCCCTTCTTCTTGTGTGTATCCTTTGGCCACGAGTCTAGCCTTGTTTCTTATGACTTTTCCTTTTTTGTCCATCTTGTTCTTGAAAACCCATTTAGCTCCAATAATTGATTTACCTTTTGGTTTAGGTGTCAGTTCCCAGACATCATTAATTCTGAATTGTCTGAGTTCTTCTTGCATAGCTTCAATCCAGCTTTCATCTAATAAAGCTTCTTCTATGCTCTTGGGTTCTATTTCAGAAATAAGAGCACAGCACTAGACTCTTCTCGCCTTTTGGATCTTGTGCGAATTCCTTCATTGATGTCGCCAATAATAAGATCTTTGGGATGACTGGACTTATATTTCCAGTTGCTGATTAATTTATCAGATTTATGGTCACTTCCTTCACTTGAATCTTCAACAGTCACTTGCTGTTGGTCCTTCAAAGTCTGAGCTGCTTCTTAAGATTTAAACTTTGTAGAGTCTGGAGCAGATTCAGTCTCTTCAAGATGAGTCTGAATGGATTCATTTTGTATAGAATCTTGGAATTTGACATTCATTGATTCTTCTACAGTTTGAGTCTTCTTATTGTAGACTCTATATGCCTTGCTTGTGGTTGAATATCCAAGGAAGATGCCTTCATCTGACTTTCCTTCAAACTTACCAACTCGATCATTTGCATTTTTCAGTATGAAACATTTGCATCCGAATACATGAAAATATGAAACAATGGGCTTCTTTTCTTTAAATAGTTCATAGGGGTTTTTTTCTAGAATAGGCCTTAGAAAAACTCTATTGATAATATAACATGATGTTGAAACTGCTTCAGCCCAAAATCGTAAAGAGATATTGCTTTCAATTAAAAGAGTTCTAGCCATTTCTTGAAGAGATCTATTCTTCCTTTCCACAACTCCATTTTGCTATGGAGTATATGGAGAGGAGAACAAATGCTGAAAACCAGATTCTTCACAAAATTTAGCAAAATCTTGATTTTCAAATTCACCTCCATGGTCTGTTTTTATACTTGAAATAACATACCTCTTTTCATTTTGAACCTTCTTAGCAAATTTTTCAAAGTAAGAGAAAGTTTCAGACTTACTTGCTAAGAAATATACCCAGGTAAATCATGAGTAGTCATCCACAATTACTAGGCAATATTTCTTACCTCCAATGCTCTGTGTTTTTGTTGGTCCAAAGAGATCCATATGCAAGAGCTGCAGTACATGGTTAGTGGAAACTTGATTTATTGGTTTAAAGGAATTTCTTACCTGTTTTCCCAATATACATGGTGTACATAGATCAGTCTTTTGGTATGATAAATTGGGTTGACCATGAACAAGCTTCTTTGTTGAGATCTTGGCTATCTGCTTCATGTTAATATGCCCAAGCTTTTTGTGCCATAAGCTGGCTTCATCTTGGATTGAGATTAGACATTGCGACTCATCTGGTTTTACGTCCAAGAGGTAGATATTTCCATGTCTTCGACCCATGAATGACTGAGTAGAGTCTTTACTGGTTCTTGAACAAATACCCTCTTGAAAGTTGATTCTAAAATTGGCATCACACAGCTGACTAACACTGAGCAGATTGTAATTGAGCCATTCAACTAAAAAAACATTGCTTATTGTGAGGTTCCCAACCTTTACAGTTCCAAATCCTACTATTTTTCGTTTGCTGTTTCCTCCAAATGAGACTTTTTCACCATTCACTTGAACAAGCTTTAAGAAGCAATTTGAATCTCCTGTCATGTGTCTCGAGCATCCACTATCCAGGTACCATTTCACCTTTTTCTTGATAGTGACCTACATTTAAGAAAAGACTCAAGTTTTCTTTGGTACCCATATTTTCTTGGGTCCTTTTGAGTTAGTCTGATATACGGTTTTTGCCCAGACTTTATTGACAGTCTCCAAACCATAAGACATTCTTTTTCAAAATGATCTGCACTATTGCATTTTGAACATCTAGGAGCATTATGACCTACTGGTTTTACAAAGTTCATTTCAAAATGATTTTTATAAGCATTTCTTGTGGGTCTTTGTTTGATTCTTTCTTTCACTTTAGGAAAATTGATTAAAGGAATAGTTTCAGCAGTCATTCCTAAACCAAATTTATTGAAATAAGGTCTTTGAACAGAAAGTATTTTCTCCAGTTTTTCATATCCTAGAGAAAATCTTTTGGAAATATTTGAAATATCATTTTTCAAAAATGCATTTTCTTTTAAAATATTATCTTTACTTTCTTTGAGAGAAGAAATATTCTGGTCTAAGCATTTCACTTTTTCTTCCAAAACATTCTCTTGTTGTTTTAAAGCAGAATTTTCTTTTTTGAGTTCGGAAATTCTTTTAAGAGAAATCTTAAGACTAAAACATAATTCATCAATGTATTTTGAAACTTTAATAGGGATTTTGAAGTTACTTACCTCGAATTCACTTTCTAATCTGAATTAGTCTTGGAGTTTGATTCTGAATCCGATTGTGCCATTAGACATATGTTGGCATAATCATCATCACTATCTTCGCACTCCGTATGACTCCAGGTTTCAACTTTGAGAGCTTTTCGATATTTTTCAGTTTTTCCTTTCTTCTTCCTTAGAAGAGGACAGTTGGGTCTGATGTTTCCCTTTTTCTTACATTCAAAGTAGACTACATCTTTGTTTGATTCATCATCTTCAGCAGACTTGGTCTGTTACTTTTGAAAACTTTGTTTCTTTGAATTGAATCTTCTTCCTTTTCTATTCAGCTTTCTAAATCTTCTTATCATGAGAGCAAGTTCTTCATCATCCATGTCATCTTCAGAATTTGTTACATCAGAATCATCATTAGATTTTAATGCAATAGATTTCTTACCTTTTGGATCTTCTTCTTCATTGATTCGTTCCACTTCATAAGATTGAAGGGTCCCAACCAATTCATCGACAAACAGTGGCATGATTCTTTGGGTCTCTCTGATTGAGGTCTTTATATGATTCCAATCCTTGGAGAGTCCACGTAGTAGCTTGTTTACTTTCATGGGATTAGAAATTGGTTGACCTTGATTTTCAAGACCATTCACAATTTCTGTAAAATGACTAAATATGTCAGTTATAGATTCTCCTGATTTCATTCTGAAGGCTTCGTATTGACCGAGAAGAATGTTGATTCTAGTCTCTTTCACTCGATCGGTTCCTTCATAGATAATGTGTAATCTATCACAGACTTCTTTGGCTGTATCACAAGAAGATATTCTGTTATATTCAGTAGGTGATAAAGCACAATATAAAGAATAAATTGCTTTTGCATCAAGAGCTTGTCTCTTGATTATCTCTTCCCGAGTCATTTCGCTGGACTCAACAGTGTCCTTTCCTCTTTCTGAGACAAATGCAGCTTTAGGAATGATTCATTTTTCTACAACATCCCATTCTAGAGGATCCTTTGATCTTAAGAACGCCTTCATCTTGTTTTTCCATATGTTGTAGTCCTTTCCATCAAAGTAAAGCGGTCTGGTGTTGCTTTACCCTTCTACCAGCCTTGGAGCCAACATACTAGCCATGGATCTTTTACTCTGAAGTAAAACACTTCAAACAAAGTGAGTACACGAGCTCTAATACCAATTGAGATAGCTAGTATAAGCATTTAGATGGGGGTGAATAGGTGCACAAACAATTTATCGAGATACGGAAGCGATTCTTGGCAAATGATAGAAAGAAAATTCTTTCTTTATTAACAAAATGAAATATGATCAAGATAAAGAGAGTAAGGAAGAGAAAATTGAACACAGGGTTTATAGTGGTTCGGCTTATTCCAAGCCTACGTCCACTTTTCCGCACTGACAGCCCACCGGCTGGATTTCACTATGAACAAAAGAGAAGTTACACCACAGCTTTCCCTTGATTCCACAGTGTAGATTTCTACTACACCTCCTCAAGGTTTCTCACAAATATAGACTCTCTTTTGAATACAATGTTTCGCTCAAAGGAATTGTCTAAACAACAGAAAGCTTTCAGACTTTGGAATTCTTCTATCGCGCACACCTCGAACAACTTAGAACGTCTTCCTTATATAATCCTTCATGCCATCATACCCATTGGCACTTATCAAAGGAATTCCTCCAATCTACCCGTTGGACGGAATCAATTAAGAAGATTATTCAAGCTATTAAAGGAACATGTCGATAGCCCATCAATCCTGTTCGCCCATACAATCAGGATCTCGGTTTCCATAAGTAGAACCTTCCAAGAATATTCAGGCAATCATCGGATCTTCAATCATCGAGTCAATCTCGATCAATCAAGGATTCCGTTATGTCTTTTCCAGCCACGAGATCTTCTCCAGTTGATAAGGTCATATCCTTGATGAAACATCCAGTTCTGAATAACCTTTCTTCAACGGATTAGAGACTGTAAATGAGGATAGACTTTGAGTCTTGAGTCTGGCTGTCCGGAGGTCTTCAGACTTTAAATAGCAGAGTCTGCAAGCCTTCAGACTAGACTGATGGAAATGATTTGTCAGCTTCAAAACACTTCAAGAAGATTTCTCCAACAAAGGAGTAAGTCATTCTCCAGCAAATCCAGAGGACATCTATGCCTCTTAATTTCCTGAGGAGGGACATGATGTTTCATCGCCCAATCTGCGTGACCATGCTAATTTGGTGTCATCTGCAAATACACCATCTGATCGACCAGAAGCCAGTGCTTGACAATTCAGCAAACTTTCGCAGAGTGCTTGATGTTCTCTTGGAGATGCGAGACCAAATTTATGCTCTGGGATGCGAAGTACAGAACTTGCAAAATGCAGGTCAAACCTCTTCAGTTTCTTTGCATGATCAACTTCATGCCCTTGCTATATAAGTTTAAGCAAATGTTAAGGGTGAAGATGTGGCTCAACTGAAGGAGGATTTGAAAAAGCTGGAAGGGATTGTCCAGTCAATGGGAGATTCCTAGCTCGTTCGTGTTCCGAAGCAATCTTAAATTTTATTCTCTTTTCATCTCTACCTTTTTAATGCTGACAAAAAGGGGGAGAGATGTGGTGCAGATTTGACTTTGAACTTTGAACTCTTGACTTTTGTGTCGATTATGTTTGAATGACTTGACTTTTGTATTTGGCTATTTGGATTTGGACTGGATTTGGATTTGACTGTTTAAACGTTTGTTTATCTTAAGCTCTATTGATATCTCATGGCTTTGCTTATTTACAAAACTAACTTACTTTCTGTGGATGCAGATTCTAATGTTATTTTTACTAAGCCATTTATCTTTTGAGAGATATCCATGTTTACTTGAGTAATGTTTTGCAGGTCAAAGATATCTAAATCTACAAGAAAGTTTTATCACCATCAAAAAGGGGGAGATTATTGGAGAAAACTTTCTTGAGTGTTTTGAAGTTGACAAAACGTTTCTATCAGTCTAGTCTGAAGACTTGCAGACTCTTCCATCAAAGTCCAAAGGCCTTCGGACTACCAAACTCAAGACCCAAAAGTCTATCCTCATTGACAGTTTCTAGACCGTCGAAGAAGGCTTATCCAAAACGGAGTGTTTCGTTGAGGATTTGATTCTATCGTCTAAAGAAGATATCTTGGCTGGATGCAGCATGTCGGAGTTTATTATTCAAATTAAGATTGATTCAGGGATTTTGGATCCGTTGATTGGCAAAGTAATCTTGGAAAGTTCTACTTATGAAAACCTAGATCATGATTGTATGCGCGAGCAGGATTGGTGGGCTATCGTCATATTCCTTATATAACTCGAAATTTTCCTAATTGATTATGTCCAATGAGTAGATTGGAAGAACTCACTTGGTAAGTGCCACATGTGTGATGGCATGAAGGAGTACATAAGGAAGACGTTTCAGTTGTTTGAGTGTGTGCGCGATAGAAGAATTCCAAAGTCTAAAGCTCCTTGTTCTTAGTCAATTCAATTGTTAAGTGAAATCTTGTACTCAAAAGAGAGTTTATATCTTTGTGAGATATTGAGGAAATGTAGTAGAGTCTCTACATTGTGGAATCAAGGAAGAGCCTTACTGTAACAACTCTTTTATTTCATAGTGAAATCCAACTGGTGGGCTGTCAGTGCGGAAGAGTGGACGTAGGCTTGGATTAAGCCGAACCACTATAAACCTTGTGTTCTTATTCTCTTCTCTACGCTCTTTTGCTTTGATCGTAACTCAATTTATTTTTTACACCTATTCACCCCCCTCTAGGTGATCTTACTAGCATTCACAAGCCTGACCTAATCCTTAATGTAAGTTGAATAAAATCTTAATTGAGCTAAATAATTTTCACATTTTTCTAGTTTCAAGCTTCATGAAAAATATAAAATATGTCTTAGGATAAATTAGTTTCCACCTTTAGGATAAATTGAATTTTTTTAGAAAAAAAATGGAAACGCGAACCCTTAGAGTGCCATAACTTTGTAGAAAGGGAAACTTATATGCCATAACTTACGAAAGGTGCACTTAAGTGTCAAAATCGGAGCAAAATGGCTCACTTAAGTGCCAATCCGACTAAAATCTAGCCAAATTGCATACATAGCATTTTTCCGGCGAAGCAAGTGCAAAACGACGTCGTTTTGCATGTTGACGTGGCCAAATATTGCAAAAAACGGCGTCGTTTAAATTAATGTGGTAAAAAATAATATAAAAATTAATTTAAATTAATTTAAATTTAAATTTAGTATAAAATTAATTAAATTTAATTTAAAATTTAATTTAATTAAAATATTTAAAAATAATAATTTAAAAATTTAAAATTTAAAAAAAAAATTGGGGGAGGCGACTAAGGGCTAAGCCCTTAGCCACCGCCGCCGGGAAGGGCCGATGAAGGAGGGGGAGGGTCGGCGAGGGCTTGCGAGCCCTTGCCCCGAGATCGGGGCGAGGGTTGCAGCCTTTGGCAAGATTTGGCGAGGGTTGCCGGCTTGGCCTGGCCGGGTGAGGGCTGTCGACCCTCGCCAAATCTGGGTGAGGGCCACGACCCTCGCCTAAATCCGGCCGGGAGCGGGGGGGGAGGAGGAGAAAAAGGGGAAGTAACCGGCAGGTGAGGAGGAGGAAGAAAAAAGGGGGGGTGGGGAAGGAGGAGGAGGGAGGCAGTCGGCGACGAGGGCTAGGGCCGCCGAGCCCTAGTCGAGGGTCGGCGGCCCCAGCCGATCGGCGGCAAGGGCCTACATGCCCTCGCCTAGATTTGGGGCGAGGGCACACAGGCCCTCGTCGCCGGTTGACTGGCCAAGGGCCGACCCTCCCCCACCTTCCGGCGATGGCGGGAAGGCGGCGGCAGCGAGGGCTCGGCCCTCAGCTGCGGCCGCCTTCCTCCTCCTATGCTTACGGTTTTTTTTTTTTAAATTATTATTATTATTATTATTATTATTATTATTATTATTATTATGATTATTATTATAAAGAAATATAAATTATATTATTTTATTCTAAATTTATTTTAGTTTAATTAATTTTTATATTATATTAAAATTCAAATTATGCCAAAACGACGTTGTTTTGGCCGATATAAGGGTTTTATTTTGGCCAACACTCGAAACGATGTCGTTTGGGTGAATTAGAGCTGACTCAGCTCTTCGGCGAGCCACCTCGGTGAGAAACATTAATATTTAAATGCCATGTATGATTTCTAGCTGGCTTCGCCTGATGTGGCTCTCAGGTGTCCCACTTTTCTTCAAATGTGACACTTAAGTGTACCTTTCGTAAGTTATGACACTTAAATGTCAATTTGGGCAAAGTTATGGCACTTGTAGTGTACTTTTCTCGAAAAAAAAATGCCATGTGCATGCCATATAGAATTAGGTTCATGAAGTGTATGTTATTTAGTGATTGTGGTTAGATTCATTTAGCTAGAAATTGCTTGTCATTGGGTTAGATTGCATGCATTGCATGACTTTCATTAAATAAGTGAAAATAAAAAAGAAATTGTGTGTTAATTAGAAATCATATCTAAAACTGTCGATATGAATTCTGATTTAACATTGCAGATGCTTTCGTTGTTTTGAGGTAAGTTTTGCAATTTATTTACTGTTTTATCTGGGTATTAAATTGGTAGTTTACGTACTCGCATAATCACTTCATATGTTAGGGAAATATATTTAAAATTAATCCAAACTGCTTGCAAAAATATTTTTTGAAAATAAAAAGAAATGATACTGAAAGGGCATTAGATAAGTCTAGTGTAACCAAATCCCAGTGGTATTAGAGCCATAGTTTCATTTGTAATATATCCGTTGCATGCGCTTAGTAGGAGAATCCAGTACTAAGAAGATCTCTTTACATTATGACAGATCCAGAGATACTAGAAGCACTTGTTTCTCTTGCTCCATCTCCCTCTTCTTCAACTACTTCAGATTTCCGTGTTTCGAATGCCTCTAAGATAGATTATCTTTATGAAGTCTCTCTTAGTGATGAAATGAAGATCTCTAAAACCCAGCTTCCCCTCATGAACCCCTATTTTGCTTTCGCCAAACTAACTTCGTCATTATCACCTATCCGCTCTACTTGCTAGCTCATTTGTCAAACTCCAAAGGAAGTAAAGAAGTACGTTCAGTCCTCCAAGTTTGACCAACATCCCATTCCAGCCATTGAAAAAATAGTACTTTGTTACTCTTCAGATTCCTTTACAGTTTCCCAGACAATGGATTCAGCAAGGATATTCTCATGTCCATTATGGCGCTGCTCGTCTTGCTCTTAAATTTCATGGTCGTAAAGGCTTGCTAGTTGTGGCATGAATTGCTCTATTAGATACAAGATTCCTAGAATACCAGCATGCTTGCATCGGTACTATTCAAACTACTTTAAATGCTGGAACAATCTTTGTGACTCTTTATCTAAACTTCAAGATTGCTCTGTCAGATCCACATCTACTTTCTTTCTTGAAAGTTCAAATATAGCTTACTGGAGCACCACAGACTGTTGATTCTATTGCTGCAACATTACACTACCAAATGATTTACCGAGTATAGAACCATGCTCTTGATTTGAATTTCCATAATGGAAATGAATATTCATTTCCATGTAAAATGACCAAGTAACTTGCATTCATGTTCCTAGACAAATCCCAAAAGAAAAGTTGGCCACACTCCTTCCAGAAACTTGGATTACCAACTATGAAAAGTTACACCAGAGTAACAAGCCTTTCCAATCATCTGACTTAGAATTTGTCAAAAAGAAATATGGAACTGTTTCCATCAAATTTGGTAAGGAAAATGAGGAAAGTTCTTCCATCTTTCGGACTCTCTTTTTGATTGAACCATATGTTCCCGAGTCAATTTCCGAACCAGATCTAAAAAAAACTTGTTCGACATTTTAATAGTGATGGACATCCTGTTCATTACTACAAAGACAAGCATGGTCATTATTTTTGGGACCCCATTTGCCAATGTTCTTATTGCATAAACTCTCTTGATGAGTTTGATCCATGCGCAAGACCACCACCACGGAGGAAACATAAAAAGCCCAAAGACTCTATGTATCAAAGGTACCAAAACGAAGATCCCTTTGTTGATACCCTTGGTGAGTGTGACAAATTTCAGCATATGGTTTCATATGCACCAACTCCATCACCAGAGTTCACTGCACTTCCCTTAGTTTCACCAACTCCACCTCCATCACCTCCTCCATCTCCTCCTCAGAAAGAACCAGCCATTTCCCCATTTTAAAAACCGATTTTAAAGTGGGCAAAGAAACATTCCTACCCACTTAAGGTTCAGGTTGAAACACCACCCATCTCTTCCATCGCTATGTTTAAAGAAACAAACTTTCCCCTCTTATACGGGAAAGTTCTAAACTCTCATTTCCCGCTCCAGAAGAGTTTATTGATCCACAAGACAGATATAGGCATGTTGCTAAGATGCCTGCCCCTGCTGATGTGGATGAAAATGGAAGACAAAAAAGGACTCCTGTTGCTGAGGTTGTTCTGAATTGGCAATCAGAGACTTTGTTAGCCCACAACAATGCTTTTAAAGCAATTGATTTCAAGATTGGGAATGTGCAATAAGATCTTCGAAGATATGATGAGACCACTAAGAAAATGCTTTTAGATTTCCAGAAGCGGCTTCAAGCCCTAGAATCTGGACAATATTTAGGGTATCATTATCTTGAAAGTCCTTAGGCGGAGATCGAGAAGCTCAAAAAGCAAATTCAGATCCTTGAGGAAGGAAGATTCAATCCATTCTAGACTACTCTATGAACAGAACCTCTCCCTCCTCCACCACCTCAAACGTCTATCTTTGCTTCTATTACAGGTATGCCTGTTAGACAAGATAAGACAGATGTAGCTGAGATAAGAAATCGTCTCAAGGAACTAGATCGAATAAGGAAAGAAAAGGGAAAGGAGAAAAAGCCCAAAGAATCTTTGCTTGTCATACGAGAAAGGCCGGATCAATTAATGCTATCAAACCCATTAGAATCTTTTCTTAGAGATTTGAGCAATCAGGAACCACAGCCTAATCTTGTTACTCCACAACCCCCATTACAAATTGATCCTGTCATTCCAATAGACCAGGTTCTGTTTCCAACAAAATCAGCATTTCCAAACATCTTTGATATTGAATCAGATTCGGTATCTCTTTCATCCGCTTCAACTTTTTCAATCCCTACCATCGACTATTTTCCCATAGCACCGGTAATTTCATCTATATTCATGGCCAATCCTCCAGATCATGATATGGAATCAAATTATCCTGAAGTAGAGGTTATTCAGCAAAACAATTCCTCTCAGAATGTGACTTCATCAAAATAGTTTTTCACCATTGTTGACATTCCTTATCACAAATGGCCAGAAAGACTTGAAGAATTCCATACTTGGCTGAATACCCAAGCCATTACCAATCAGGACAAGTATGATGTTCTTTTCAACTTTGTGACAAGATTCACAAGTAGCCTCAAACTGTGGTGGCAATCTGTCTCAGAACAAGATCAACTTCACTTTCTACTCTCACCAAACTTTCAGTATGCCATCACCCTTCTATATCATTTCTTTGTAGGGAAACCTGTTGACCTCATAGAACTCAAAAGGAGAGAAATTTTTGAAAGAATGTGCTGTTCTCTTCAGAAAAAACATCTAGATAGGCATTATCGTGAAATGCTCAAGCTCTTTTACAAATTAGAGCTGATGCAAATTTGAAGCATGTTTTTCTGACCTCCATTCCTAAAGAACTATCTCAAACAGTGGAGAGAGCCTTTCTCTCCAGACAAAAGAGAATCCAGGATGTTCCATTGGGAGAACTCCAACAAGAAATCCATTTGTGCCTAGAAGAATTATGTATAAAGCAACAAATGATCCAAACTTATGTCCATTAGAGCCTGTTCTCATCAGAGGCTAAAGATCAAATGCTCCAAGAAAGACTGTGATGGTTCTTGAGGAAAATCTTCCAGAAAAAAGAAACACTTCAAAAAGATCTGGATTAACAAATCCAAGCATGATTCTAAGCACTTCCGAAGAAAGAAGAAATGGCAATACTTGCCCAAAAGGAAAGATCGCTTAGGCCATAAAAAGTCAAATTGATGCTTTATTTGCAATCAAAAAGGACATTTTGCCAAAAAACTGTCCACAGGCAAAGAAAGGTCAGAACCATTTGATACACCATATAGAGAATGAAACTGGTATTTCTCTTGAAAATGATGATATCGAATCTTTATTCTCTGCAGATGAAGAACCATGTGAACAAACTCTTCGTGTCATCCCTTGTTATTAGACTTCTAGTGAAACTAATTCAGACTCAAATCTTGAAGATATTTTTCATATCTCTCCGACTCCTTCAGAAGATAGCACTGACATATTTTCAAGTTAAACTCATTGTCCTAATTTTCATGTGAAAATTTTCACTTCAAAATTTGCCAAGCCAATCATTGTCATTGCTATTATAGACACTAGAGTAGCCTCTTTAATCTTGGACACTAAAGTTCTTCCTGAAGAATATTAGACTTCCTGTGTCCGATATTTCAATTCTGCTTCAGAAGATACTTTTTCCACAAATGTGAGAACTACTCCGATAACTGTCCAGTTTTTTCCTCGGTGTTCCATAACCACAAAAATCTTTGGGTCCAGCCTTCCCAACAAAGATCTTATTATTAATTGGGACATCATGACTCAAATTTCTCAACTTCAAATCGTTCCTGGAAAAGGTCCTAAGTATAAAGACCAATTCTTTGAATTCATAAATATTCAAAGACTATTTTCCATTCAGATGAGTTTGTTAAACCTGATCATGCAAAAGCTGTTAGAATCCTGTTCAGAATCCCATTTTGAGTTTGCTAAAAAATGTTCTCATCTTTTATGGAAAAACCTAGACTTCTTTGTTCGCCTTTCATTGAAGAAGAATTAAGATATCAATCCAACCAAGGCGTGTCATATGGGAATGAATCCAGAACATCTGGTTTTGACTTAAAGCGAATACTCATAACTACTACAACAAGGCCTTATTGAGGTCTCATATTCTTAATGGGCTTGTGAAACCTTCTATGTTAACAAACGTGCTGAGCAAAACCGTGGAAAAATGAGATTGGTAATTAATTACTAGCCTCTTAATCTTTTTCTCCAAGATGACAAATTCTCTTTACCTTCCAAAAACTCTCTTTTTGCTAGATTATCCAAGGCCCAAATTTACTCCAAATTTGATCTTAAAGCTGGATTCTAGCACTTGGGCATCCATTCTGAAGATAGACCCAAGATAGGGTTCTGTATCTTAAATCAACACTTTCAGTGGAAAGTTCTTCCTTTTGGCCTAAAGGTAGCACCATCCTTTTTCCAAAAGGCCATGTGCCAAATTTTCCAACTAATCCTGTCAAGTGCAGCAGTTTATATCGATGACATTCTGCTCTATAGCCCTAATGAGCAGTCGCACTGCCAACTTTTTAAGTAGTTTGCCGAGATTGTAAAAAGGCATGGAATCATGCTTTCTCAAAGAAAGATGAATATTACCAAGATAGAAATTGAATTTCTTGGTATGCACCTTAATAAAAGGGCATACTATCCAAGGCAACACATTGCTTAGGAATTGTTGAAATTTCCTAAAGAAAACTTCACAACAAAGTGAGTTCGGCAATTTCTTGGGATATTCAATTATTTTAGAGACTTTGTCCCAGATCTTGCAAAACTACTAATTCCATTACAAATGATGCTAAAGAAACATTCCCCACCATGGGGAAAATCTCAAACTAAAGCAGTTGTTGAACTTAAAGAGATTATGTAGACTCTTCCTCCTATGCAAATCCCATCAACAGGAAAGAGAATTCTCCAGATTGATGCTAGTGACGAATACTGGGCCGCCAACCTGTTCAAAAAAATTGAGGGTAAGAGGCATTTGTGTGCTTACAAAAATGAAAATTTTTCCCAAGCTGAAATGCATTATTACTCCACTTTCAAAAAAATCTTAGCTGTGAAAAATGGAATAAAAAAGTTTGAATTCCACCTTATCAACCATCACTTCCTGGTAGAATTGAATATGGCATCTTTCCCTCATATGACCAAATTCAAATGGAAGCAGGTTCCAAATTCTCAACTGCTTCGATGGACTAAATGGTTTTCAAAATACTTTTTCGAAACCAAACACATTGCTAGGAAGAAAAATGTGTTTGCTGATTTCTTGTCGAGACCAAAAGCACCAGCAGAAATCAACATGTACATCAAAAGACATGCTTTTCATATTGTCAATCACAATGATAAGTATAAGATTGAGAAGATCAAAGATTGGCCAAGTTGGCGATATCCTCAAGAGATCATTCAACATATCTAGAATGACAGTCTTACTAAAAATCTGGATAATCTTATGTGGCAATGCCACATGGACCTATTTAGGTTCAATGGAGGTTCAATTCTTCACCCTTTTGGATTAAATGCAAACTATCCATTCATCCATCCCTTAATTTGGAAGGAAGATTATTTTCCTAATCAACTCAGATGGTTATTATGGTATCTAATCAATAAGTACTTAATAGCTATTGAAGTTCCACCATAAGGTTCATAACAAACCTCACTAGGATATTCAGACTCGGCAAAGGAAACATTGAAAAAGAAAGTGACAAAAATCTTTTAGATTTCCTCAACTGGTTTTATCCTCCTACACATTGGAAATATCTCTTGCAAAAGGAACTAACAACTACACAGCCAGACCCTAAAGTGCACACTATTTTGTCCTTTTGACGTCCATGGCATTTTTTCACAAATAGTGGTAACATCATCAATGCACCACAAATTGTAGGTACCACATCCTATAAACCCCAAATGGACAACAATCAAGCTTGGATTCATAAATCTTATCCAGGACCTGTTGGATGCTGTGAACATCAATACCGAGAACTCTAGAGAGTACTGTGTCAAGAAAACAAGACCATTCCTAAATATGCATGGAATTATAATGTACCCACTACATGGGATCATTATGACCTAGCACCAGAAGCCAAGACAGCCCTCAAAGAAAGCAGACAAGCTGCATCATCTTAGGAGCATGAAATAGTATACGCATATGACATTGCACAGTCCTTTCAAGACCCCTATGCTAAATGAGGAAGTCCTCTTTCCCAAGACCTCTATGATCAAGGACCTTTCTCCTTATCTCTAAGCATGGGCACATTTTTTTATATAAAACCATCCAATTGGCCACAACCAAGCATTCCTGCAGCCACTATAGAAGCCAACAATACAGACTAGGCACAAGAAGAAGCATCTGCATCTACATCACATCGGCTGAACCAAATCCTTTCACCAAAAGACCTCGAAGTACTTGAACAAAAATATAATGAATATCTTCTAGGAATAGTGCACAGCTCAAATAGCTCGAAAATTCCCTTTCTGGCCATTTTTGGCTAAAAAAACCTGACAGTTGGAAATCTGTTGGGAAACATGGCTTCCAAAAGCATTAGATTAGTTCGACCCATCAATTTGGACATCACAGCACCCTGAACGCTCGACGAAAAAAGAACAGGAAGACTCCACCGAGAAAATTTCCTGTTTTTCCATAAAAAATTCCTTTTTTGGCCATTTTTTGGCTAAAAAAGCCCAATAGTTGGAAATCTGTTGCGAAACATGGCTTCCAAAAGCATTAGATCATTTCGACCCATCGTTTTGGACATCACAGCACCCTGAACGTCCAACGAAAGAAGAACAGAAGACTCCACAAAGAAAATTCCCTGTGATTATGACTACAATGCTCATGACAGACGAGACGCTGAACGAGACCACTGTCCGTACAATTTCACTGTAACAAGTTACTGTTCACTTTTACTATAGCAGTAGGCTAGGGAAATCACTGTTCACTGTTCACTATTCATACCGTGCGAATAATTCCCTACCAAATGCTTTCGGTGCCTCTATTTGTTTCAGGACCTATGAGCTTAGTCATTATTTGTATGTGACCTCTTATTGCATATATAAGGCGAGGATGATGTAATGTGTTGGGTAGAGTCCCTTGAAGTAAAGTGAGTGTTTTGTGAAAACTCTCTCATGGCTTTCTAAACTCCTCTTCTTCTCTAGCCTGGTAGGATCTTATGAGAAATGCAGCTCGGATAGTTAGGAATGTTACCATCCTTGTTCTATTTGGGTGTCTCTAGGCTGTGAACTAAAGTTCAAAGTGGTTTTTCTGCTAAAAGGTTGTCCCTGAAGGGCTTGAACTGGTTGTTCGCCCAATATGGGAAGGCATACCTCCAGGAAACTGACTCCGTCCTCCTTGGTTTTAAGTCTAGGTCCATTCAATAACAGTGGTAACATCATCAATGCACCACAGATTGTAGGTACCATATCTTATAAATGCCAAATGGACAACAAACAAGCTTGGATTCATAAATCTTATCTAGGACCTGTTGGATGCTGTGAACATCAATACCGAGAACTATAGAGAGTATTGTGCCAAGAAAATAAGACCATTCCTGAAGATGCATGGAATTATAATGTACCCACTGCATGTGATCATTATGACCTAGCACCAGAAGCCAAGACAACCTTCGAAGAATTCAAACAAGCTACATCATCTTAGGAGCATGAAACGGTAGACACAAATGACACTGCACAGTCTTTTATGTGAAAACTAGTACGAGCACCTAGAGGAGTTGAATAGGTGCGAAAAGAAATTTTGCAGAGTAAAGTATATAATTTTGCTTTTAAATCAACGCTGCTTAACAATGGATTATGAAAAGGAAATTATACTTTAATAATCAAATAGAGTTACGCTCAAAGTAGAAGAGATTAAGGAAGATAATAAGAACACAAGTTTTATAGTGGTTTGGCTTAATCCAAGCTTATGTCCACTCTTCTGCACTAACAGCCCACCAGTTGGATTTCACTAAGAATCAAAATACTTGTTACAATATAGCTCTTCCTTGATTCACAGTGTAGAGACTCTGCTACACTTCCTCAAGGTCTCATAGAAGTATAAACTCTCTTTTGAGTACAAGTTCACGCTCAACAATCAAATTGACAAAGAATAAGGAGCTTCAGACTTTGAAATTTCTCTATCGCACACACACTCAAATAGCTGGAACGTCTTCCTTATATACTCCTTCATGCCATCACATCCATTGGCACTTACCAAAGGAGTTCTTCCAATCTACCCGTTGGACAAAATCAATTAGGGAGATTTCGAGTTATTTAAGGAATATGACAATAGCTCACCAATCCTGCTCGCCCATTCAATCAAAATCTAGGTTTCCATAAGTAGAATCTTCCAAGTATACTTCGTCAATCAATGAATCCAAAATCCCTGAATCAATCTCAATTTAAATAATGGATTCCATGATGCTATATCTAGCCAAGAGATCTTCTTCAGTCGATAGAATCAAATCCTTAACGAAATACTTAGTTCTAGATAAGTCATCTTCGACGGTCTAGAAACTATCAATGAGGATAGACTTTAAATCTTGAGTCTAATGGTTCGGCAGTCTTCAAACTTTGATGAAAGAGTCTGCAAGTCTTCAGACTAGACTGATGGAAACGTTTTGTCAGCTTCAAAAGACTCAAGGAAGTTTTCTCCAATCATCTCCCCCCTTTTTGATGGTGACAAAACCTTCCTGCATATTTGGATATCTGTGACCTACCAAGCAAACATGGATATCTCACAAAAGATAATTGGCTTAGTAAAGACAACATTAAAATCTGCATCCACATGAAATAAGTTAGTCTTGTAAATGAGCAACTATCTTTGTCATGAAATACCAATAGTGCTTAAAATAAACAAATGATCAAACAATCCAAATCCAAATCCAGTCACAACCAAACAGCCAAACAAATTAAATTTAAAAAAAAAATCAAGAGTTAAATCTCAAACCTACACAACATCTCTCCCCCTTTTTGTCAGCATTAAAAAGGTAAAGACGGAAAGAGAAAGGAATTAGGATTGCTTTGGAACACGAACAATCTGGAAATCTCCCATTGATTTGGACAATCACTTTCAGCTTTTTCAAATCCTCCTTCAATTGAGCCACATCTTCACCATTGGCATTTGCTTGAACTTAAAGAGCAAGGGCATGAATTTGATCATGCAAAAAACTGAAGAGGCTTGACCTGCATTCTGCAAGTTTTGAACTTTGCATCCCAGAGCATAAATTTGGCATCGCATTTCCATAAGAACATCAAGCACTCTGCGAAAGTTTGCTGAATTATTGGTCTGAGTACTGGCCTCTGCACGATCAGTAGGTGTATTGGCAGATGATGACAAGTCAGCACGATCACTTAGATTTAGCAATGAAACCTCATGGCCTTCCTTAGGGAATTAAGAGGCATAGATGTCTTCCGGATCTGCAGGTGAACGACTAACTCCTTCACTAGTAGCAGCAATTGAAGATGTACCTCTTTTCTCAGCATCTCCCCCTGTTTCATTGCCTTCAGGTGATGAGAAGTACTCTTCATGCTCTGTTTCCTCTTGTTCACCTCTGCCCTCTTCTTCTTCCGCAATCCTTTCTTCCTCTGCTTCTTTCTCCATTGATTCTCTCTATCCACTCCTTTGTTCGATCTCTTCTCTATCTTGATCTTGTCTCTCCTCTGTTTCTAGAACATAACGACTTAAGTTTTTCAATGCAAGAGCAGAAATTGTGATATCATCCCCATCCTCTTCACCCTCCAAGATAAGTGCTCTTCTTTTCTTGGATGGAGCAACCATGGGTTCCTTCCCTTTCCGTTTTGCAGCCGAAGAGACTGGGTGAGTCTTGATAGGGGTTTTCTCCTCAAATCGCTCCAAAGCCTTGTTAAGTTCATTCAGACGCATTTTGGAGAGCATTTTCAGTCCCACCACCATTTGATCGCATGTTCGAATGCATAGAATCCTGGGAGGCTGAATGTTTAAATGTCTGAATAACTTAGTGACAAATACTGAGTAAGGAAGTTGTTCCTTGTCTTTCACCATCATTCTGTACATGTGGAACATGATAGTGTGTGGAAGAGAGAACTTTTTGCCAACGTTAATGGCATACATTAGCTTTGCCTTCGAGTTTGAAACATCAATCTTCGAAGTCGATTTGGGTCTAAGGTAGTCGATCACTATCTTGTGAACCAAAATATTTGAGGTATTCATCCTCAAATATGAAATATTTCCTTCCGCCATTCTATCCCGAACAAGCTCTACCGTCGCACGTCCAATAGACACATTGATTGGTTAGAATTTCCCTCTTTTAACCTTAATCACATCAGCCAATATATCCATGTCAACTACGTAGTCCTGATCTCGAACACTGAAAGAGAATCTATTCCAATCCAAGAAACTTAGATTAGAATAGAAGTAAGCAGTGAGTTTAGCATGAGCCTCTATCGTTTCAGAACAAAACCGTTCTAGTTGAAGAAGATTGAATTTCTCTCGCGGCTTAACATTAAGAGAATCAAGAAAATCAAAGTCCACACAACTAGGGTTAATCACACCACGCTTTAGCAACTTAGAGTATAGTCGCTTATGTTCCTTCGAGCGAAACAAAGCTATCCTTTTGCTTCGGATTTTCACCGCAACACCCATTCTAGGCTTAAAATGAGTGTACATCTTATCATCATCATTCCCATTAGGTTGACTCAGCCCTCCAACACGTGGATCGCTTGGGATATTTGCAAATGCTTCTTCGGCTGACCCCGTAGGAGCAATTCCCAACCATTCTATTGTGCGTAAAAGGTGGGTTTCATTTTGATACCCTTTCTCTTTCAAGAATTCATCAATATAGTTCAAGGGAGTACCACCCTTCTTCAAAGCACTGTAAAGCTTAAGAATAAAAGTGAGCTTTTGAGTTCTTACAAGTTCTGCATTTTCGATGATTTCTTCCTCTTCTCAATGTTCAATATCTTGAGGTATAGATGGAGAAGATGGATGCTGTTAAGAATGTTGTGGGCTTTGTTGTTGTTTAGGAGATTCTTCTTCCTCGGTGAGATCAAAATGCGTAGCACCCTCACACATTTGTTGTGGTCTCCTGTTCATGATCCTTGAAGACTTTCTTTGAGACGAATTCTTCACAGTTTTTGAGAGATTCCAAGCCTATTTCGCAACAAAGGTGAAAACTTTTCAAGGATTAAACAAGAGAAGAAAAGAGAAGTTGAAGATTTGTGCTTTCTTAGGGTTTTGTGAGTAGAATCGAGAAAAACCAACAGTATATAAAGCAGTTGAAACGAGGCATACGGAACGACATAAAAGGAAAAATAAAATTGCCTTTTAAAAAATAACTACCTTTTTGAAAAAATAGATAACCATCATTTAAAAAAAAAAGACTTCTTTTTCGAAAAGGAATGATTGCAATAATCACGAAAACTGGGGAATATAACATCAATCAATTACGAATTAAGAGATGATCGTACCTTTCGAGATTTTATCTCGAGAGATAAATTTCTTAAAATAGAAATAACTTACAGTCGTGAATCTTGATCGTCTGAGTCTGAGTGTCTTTAGACTTTTAGCCCTGAGTCTGAACTTCCTCAAACTTAAAGATATTGAGTCTAGAACGAATAACTTTAAATTGATTTTTCTCCAAAGGCTTTATAAAAATGTCCACCAATTGATTCTTTGAATCAATAAACTGAATTGAAACTTCTCCATTTTGAACATGATCTCTAGTGAAATGATGTCGAATTTCTATATGCTTTGCTCTTGAGAGAAGAATTGGATTCTTGGTGAGATTGATTGCGTTGGTGTTGTCACATTTGATTTCAGTGCATGAATATTCAATTCCAAAATCTCTTAGCTGTTGTTTTATCCACAAAATTTGTGAACAACAACTTCCAAAAGCTACATACTTTGCTTCTGCTGTAAAAAGGGCTACGGTACTTTGCTTCCTTGAAAACCGAGATACTGTCATGTTACTAAGCAATTGACAGGTGCCGAAGGTGCTCTTTCTATCAACTCTGCATCTTGCTAGATCTACGTCTGAATATCCAAGAAGAGTAAAATCTCATTCTTTAGGATACTAGAGACCTAAATTTGAGATTGAGGCAATGTATTTGATAATACATTTTGCAACACTTAAATGAGATTCTTTGGGGTATTATTGAAATCTGGCACAAATACAAACACTAAATAGAATGTCAGGTCTAGAAGCAGTAAGATAAAAACATGAATCAATGATACTCTTGTATAGCTTCTGGTCAACTTTCTTTCCTCCTTCATCTTTGTCTAGCTTCAAGAAACTTGACATTAGTATATCACTCTTTTTACAATTCTCCAGTCTAAACTTTTTGACAATTTTGTTAGCATATTTTTCTTGATGAATAAAAGTTCCCTCCTTTAGTTGTTTCACTTGAAGCTCAAGAAAGAAGGTTGGTTCACCCATCATGCTTATTTCAAATTCATCCTGTATAGATTTTGAGAATTTCTTGCACATATTTTCATTAGAATATCCAAAAATATTATCATCAACATACATTTGAATAAGTAAAAAGCTTTTGCTTTCTCTTTTGATAAACAGTGTAGTATCTACTTTACCTTTAACAAAACCATTTTGGATTAAAAACTTACTTAGTCTGTCGTACCAAGCTTGAGGTGCTTGCTTTAAACCATATAAAGTCTTTTTAGTCTGAATACAGAGTCTTGTTTCCTTGGGTCTTCAAAACTGGGAGGTTGTTCCACATAAACTTCTTCTTTGATAAATCCATTTAGGAAAGCGTTTTTGACGTCCATTTGGAATAACCTGAAATTCTTATAACAAGTAAAAGCAAGTAATAATCTAATTACTTCTAACCTTGCTACTGGTGCGTAATTCTCATCATAGTCTCACTTCTTCTTGCGTATATTCTTTGGCCATAAGTCTTGCTTTGTTCCTCACTACTTTTCCTTTCTCGTTCATCTTGTTCCTGAAAACAGATTTAGCTCCAATAAAATATTTGCCTTTTGGTTTAGGAGTCAATTCCCAAACATCATTGATGCTGAATTGCTTGAGTTTTTCTTGCATCGCTTCAATCCAGCTTTAATCAGTTAAAGCTTCTTCTATGCTCTTGAGTTCTATTTCAGAAATGAGAGCCACAGCACTAGACTCTTCACCTCTTTTGGATCTTATGTGAATTCATTCATTAATATCACCAATAATGAGATCTTTGAGATGATTGGACTTATTCTTCCAGTTGCTGGTCGATTTGTCAGATTGCTGATCTTTTTCTTCATTTGGTTCTTCAATGATCATTTGTTGCTGGTCTTCTGAAGTCTGAGTTGCTTCTGGAGATTTAGACTTTGTAGAGTCTGGAGCAGGTTCAGATACTTCAGGTTGAGTTTGAATCGATTGGTTTTGCATAAAGTCTTGAAATTTGACATTCATCGATTCCTCCACAGATTGAGTCTTTTTATTGAATACTCTGTAAGCTTTACTAGTGGTTGAATATCTAAGGAAGATGCCTTCGTCTGATTTTTCTTCAAACTTACCAAGTCGATCATTTGCATCTTTTAATATAAAACATTTGCATCTAAACACATGAAAATACGAAACAATTGGTTTCTTTCCTTTGAATAACTCATAGGGAGTTTTCTCTATAATAAGCCTTAAGAAGACTCTATTAATAATATAGCACGCTGTAGAAACTACTTCAGCCCAAAAACGAGAGGAAATGTTACTTTCAATTAAAAGAGTTATAGCCATTTCCTGCAGCGATCTATTCTTCCTTTCCACAACCCCATTATGCTCTGGAGTATATGGTGAAGAGAACACATACTAAAAGCCAGATTCATCACAGAATTTAGCAAAGTCTTGATTTTCAAATTCACCTCCATGGTCTGTCCATATACTTGAAATAACAGACACTTTCTCATTTTGGACTTTCTTAGCAAATTTTATAAAATAAGAAAATGTTTCAAACTTACTTGACAAGAAATATACCCAAGTGAATCGTGAATAATCATCCACAATTACTAGGCAATATTTCTTACCTCCAATGCTCTGATAACTGCTTGGTCCAAAGAGATCCATATGCAAGAGTTGCAATACACGATTAGCGGACAATTGATTTATTGGTTTGAATGAATTTCTTACCTGTTTTCCCAACACGCATGGTGTGCATAGATTAGACTTTTGATATATTAGATTGGGTATTCCACGAACAAGCTTTTTTGTTGAGATTTTGGCTATTTGCTCATGTTGATGTGCCCAAGTTTTCAGTGCCATAAGTTTGCTTCCTCTTGAATTGAGATTAGACATTGGGCTTTATCTGGTTTGATATCCATGAGGTAGATATTCCCATGCCTTTGCCCTGTGAAAGTCTGAGAGGAGTCTTTACTGGTTCCTGAACATATTCCTTCTTGAAAGTTGATTTTGAAACCTGTGTCGCACAGCTGACTGATACTCAGCAAGTTGTAGTTAAGTCCTTCCACTAAGGAAACATTACTGATCGTGAGGTTTCCAATCTTTACAATTCCGTATCCTACAATTTTGCTTTTGCTATTTCCTCCAAAAGAGACTTTTCCATCATTAACTTGCACAAGTTTTATGAAACAATTTGAGTCTCCTGTCACATGTTTCGAGCATCCACTATCCAAGTACCATTTAACATTTTTCTTGATAGTGACCTGCATTTAAAAAAGAAACTCAAGCTTTCTTTGGTACAAATATTTTCTCGGGTCCAATTATGTTAATACAATATATGGTCTTTGCCTAAGCCCTCTTAACAGGTTTCCAAACCAAAGGACATTATTTCTCAAAATGATTTAAGCTATTACACTTAGAACATTTCATAGCACTACAGCCTACGGGTTTTACAAAAACTTTTTGAAAATGATTTTTGTAAGAATCTTTTGTATGTCTTTGTTTAATTATTTTCTTTACTTTAGGAAAATCAATTAGATTAATGATTTCAGCAAGTCATTCCCAAACCTGATTTGTTGAAGTAGGGTCTTTGCGCTGAAAAAAATCTTTTCTAATTTCTCAAATCCTATAGAGAACCTTTTAGAAATACTTGAGATATCATTTTAAATTTAAAGATTGTCTACATTTTCTTTCAAAATAATAATACTTTTATCTAAAATTTCGACCTTTTCTTTTCAAACAATCTCTTGTTGATTCGGTGCAGAATTTTCCTTTTTAACTTCAGAAATCCTTTTGAGAGAGGTTTTGAGACTTAGATACAATTCATCAATGTATTTAGAGACTTTAGTAGGAATTTTTGAATTACTTACCTCGATTTCACTGTCTGAGTCTGAGTCTGTCTCTAAGTCTGAATCTGAGTCTGATTGTGCCATGAGACAAATATTGGCATGATCATCATCACTTTCCTCCCATTCGGTATCACTCCAAGTTTCTGCTTTAAGTGCCTTTCGATATTTCTCAGTTTTTCCTTTCTTTCTCTTCAACAGGGGACAGTTGGATCTGATGTGTCCATTTTTCTTGCATTCAAAGCAGACTACATCCTTGTTGGATTCATCATCCTCAGTTGATTTATTTTTTAGCTTTTGAGAGCTTTATTTCTTTGGATTGAATCTTCTTCTCTGTTCAGTTTTCTAAATCTTCTTATCATGAGAGCAAGCTCTTCATCGTTCATATTGTCTTCAGAATCTGTGACATCAGAATCATCATTAGATTTTAATGCAATGGATTTCTTACCTTTAGGATCTTCATCTTCGTTGATTTGCTCCACTTCATAAGACTGAAGAATGCCAACCAATTCGTCAACAGAGAATGGCATGATTCTTTGTGTCTCCCTTATTGAGATCTTTATGTGATTCCAAGCTTTGGACAGTCCACGCAGTAACTTGTTAACTTTCATGGGTCTAGAGATTGGTTGACCTTGATACTCAAGACCATTAACGATTTCTATAAAATGACTAAATATGTCAGTGATAGATTCTCATAGTTTCATCTTGAATGCTTCATATTGATCGAGCAGAATATTGATTCTGGTTTCTTTCACTCGATTAGTTCCGTCATAGGTAATGTGCAATCTATCCCAGACTTATTTAACTATTTCACAAGAAGATATTATATTATATTCAGTAGGAGATAACGCACAATATAAGGAATAAATTGCTTTTGCATCAAGAGCTTGTCTCTTGGTTATCTCTTCTTGAGTCATTTCACTGGACTCAACAGTTTATTTTCCTCTCTCTGAGACTATTGCAGCTTTAGGAATGATTCATTTGTCTACCACGTGTCATTCTAGAGGATCCTTTGATCTTAGAAATGCCTTCATCTTATTTTTCCATATGTTGTATTCATTTCCATCAAAATAAGGTGGTCTGGTATTGTTTTGCCCTTCAACCAAACCTGGAGCCAACATACTAGCCATGGATTGTTAACTCTGAAGTAAAAACACTTCAACTTAAGTGAGTACACAGACTCTGATACCAATTATGAAAGCTAGTACGAGCACCTAGTGGGGGTGAATAGGTGCGAAAACAAATTTTGCATAGTAAAGTATATAATTTTGCTTTTAAATCAACTCTGCTTAACAATACATTATGAAAAGGAAATTAGACTATAATAATCAGATAGAGTTACAATCAAAGTAGAAGAGATTAAGGAAGAGAATAAGAACACAAGGTTTATAGTGGTTCGGCTTAATCCAAGCCTACGTCCACTTTTTCGCACTGACAGCCCTCTGGCTAGATTTCACCAAGAATCAAAAGAGTTGTTACAGTATAGCTCTTCCTTGATTCACAGTGTAGAGACTCTACTACACTTCCTCAAGGTCTCACAGAAGTATAAACTCTCTTTTGAGTACAAGTTCACACTCAACAATCAAATTAACAAAGAACAAGGAGCTTCAGACTTTGGAATTTCTCTATCGCGCACACACTCGAATAACTGGAACGTATTCCTTATATACTCATTCATGCCATCACACTCGTTGGCACTTACCAAAGGAGTTCTTCCAATCTACCCGTTGGACAGAATCAATTAGGGAGATTTCAAGTTAAAAGGAATATGACGATAGCCCACCAATCCTGCTCGCCCATACAATCAGGATCTAGGTTTCCATAAATAGAACTTTCCAAGTATACTTCGCCAATCAACGGATCCAAAATCCCTGAATCAATCTCAATTTGAATAATGGATTCTGTGATGCTATATCTAGCCAAGAGATCTTCTTCAGTCGATAGAATCAAATCCTTGACGAAATACTTAGTTCTGGATAAGTCATCTTTGACGGTCTAGAAACTGTCAATGATGATAGACTTTGAATCTTGAGTCTGGCGGTCCGGCGGTCTTTAGACTTTGATGAAAGAGTCTGCAAGTCTTCAGACTAGACTGATGGAAACGTTTTGTCAACTTCAAAACACTCAAGGAAGTTTTCTTCAACACTTTCAAGACCCCTATGCTAAATGGGGAGGTCCTCTTTCCCAAGACCCCTATGATCAAGGACCTTTGCCCTTATCTCAAAGCATGGGCACATCTTTTTATGCATAACCATCCAATTGGTCACAGCCAAGCATTCCTGCAGCCACTACAAAAGCCAACAATACAGACTGGGTACAAGAAGAAGCATCCGCATCTACATCACATCAGCTGAACCAGATTAAAGTAAATCTCCCGTTACTTTACTTGGATTTCTAATCGACCCACCAAAAATAGATTAATGGCGACTCCTAATTAAAAAATCAATTGCATGTTAAGAACTTGAACCTAAAGTTGTGAATTGGTATGGGCTTGAGAGAGCTCGAGCTAAGTCTAGGCTTAGTAATCCATTAGCCAAATCCTAAGTGGATCACCTGAAAGTTTGGTCACGACAGCTTGGCGACTCCGCTGGGGACTTGAGTTAAAACTTTTAGTGCACTTAGGCCAGTTTTTTTTTTTTTTAATGTTTTTGTTTGGCAGCAAGGATCCCATGTACGTCCCTAATATCAAATGTTAAATGTTCTTGCAGATGGGAGGTATAAAGAGAGTAATCTTTGTTAACCTTTATCTTGCAGGTTGAAGTTGAGGATGAATATTTTAAATTGAAATTATTGAAGTGTTGTTTGATATAAATTGTTGTACATGCCTAGCATTTGCACTATACTATTGCACACACAACCTGCCACCGGAACTGGGCCGCATAAGATCATTTAGAATGGTATTGAGATGGATACCACTCTGACTACATGCCCGTGGTATAAGTTGCCCATCTCAATCCCGAAGTTTCTTTTCTAGTATCAAGAGTACCCACCTCGGTTTGCATGCCCGCAACCCAAGTCGACTCTTTGACCAAGCCGGAGTCATGAGGACTTGACTTGGTCCACATGCCCGTGGCTAGTCTGATCATCCTTGTGACTTCACTTTGTTAAGCCTTCTAGAGTAGATTTCGAGCCACTTATCATGCGCATGTCTATGTGATTTTCCCTCATTGGTAAAGTAAGTTCTCTAAATTTTCAACTTTGCAATTTACTTATTTTGTCATATTATTTTGTCAGTCCATATACAATGGGGATATCAGACATTCAAATTATTCTCCCTCCAAAGGAAGAGCTTGGCACATGGTGGAACAAGTTAGACCAAGGTAGCCAACAATTTGTAGAGTCGCACATTGGCCGACTACTCCCACTGCTATGTATCAACATCCATGGCGGCCTCATCCAAGCACTTGCCCATTGTTGGTGCCCCGAGACTTCTACTTATATCTTCGGTGGTAAGCATGAGCTTATGCCCACCTTGGAAGAATATAGCATTGCCATAGGAAAGTCTTTGAAAGATGAATTAATTGGTCCGCCTATCGAAATAGATCCTGTTGTGGCCTTATCTAATTTTTTTAGAATTAAATACATGTCATTTATCTTTTCTAAAAGAATGTTTTGAAAATGGCCCTTCATTCCAAATGCGAAGAGTTTTCCTTTTAGATTTCTTTGGGTTTATAGTTTTTCCCTATTGCAAGAATGCTATTAATCCTTTGATGGCTCACTTAGTTAAATAAGTGTTGGAAGGAAAAAATTTCATAAATACTGTTATGATTGAAACTTTTCTATTCTCACTTGATTCAAAGGAGGTGATGATAAGACTCTCCATTCCACTCCTGAGCTTTTGCAAATTTGGTTTCTCTCTCATATAAAAGGGTCTGGTGGTCTAATGACTATACATGATGTTAATAACTCTAATCACCCAATTATGAGAATAAGCAAAAACATGCACCGGATTACCATTATTCTAGGTGGCTAGCTTTCATGAAAAAACCAACTTCCAAGGGTTTCCTATGACATGCTAAGTGGTTCCAAGTTCGTGTGCGAGACTCATGTGTGGAGGTGTTGGCCCAATCCTTCTACTGGGATTCACTGGAGCATTAGAGTACTATCCGACTATAGTGACTCGTCAGTATCAAGTCGTGCAAGAGCTTCCCCCAGCATTGCAAGCAGATCCCCTCCAAATCAGTTTCATCATGGAAACCGAGGCCATGAAGATTTCATTCTCACGATCAAATCAATGTGGGACATGTGCCACCCATGAAAGCTCAAATGGCCCAAGGAGGAGTTGAAGGGTAAAGAAAGGAAATACTATGCCTCAACTAAGTACATTCAACAACACAAGGTTCCAAAGGAGCTACTCCCAAAGATACCAGAGGTGCCACTAAAGATTACCAACTGTACTGAGAATAAACGCCTCAAAAGGGTTGCCAAAAAAGCTCAAGAGGAGAATAAACGATTGCGCCAAGTGGTGTCCCGAGTGTATATTGATCAAGCTAGATGAAGTGCTTGAATCGATCTTGTAATTTTCACTTCTAGATTAATGTTTGGGAAGTTGAATCATTTACTTTCCTAGTTTAGAGCATTTCGAGTTTCTATTTTGTTAGAATTGTCAAAAAAAACTTCATTAATGAATAAAAGTTCTAGACATTGCCATGGATCAGCGTATTTCATATGAGATACTTATTTTTGTTCATTTCTTTCATTTAGGTGGTAACGGATCCTCCACGCTTGCCCATTATCACGCGATTAAGAGCTAGAATGGCCGAACAAACCAAAATACATGATCATATCTCCGTTATGGAAGACCAACTCTGACAGTTAGCTACCTCTATGCAGCTTATAACGACTCAAATCCAATCCCTTCAAGTGAATCCAACTCCTGCACCCGTTCTCCCTGAGATAGTTGTCCCAAAGAAAGCAGACAAAACCCAATTGGGTGATGACGACATGCCTGATTACTTGTTAGTCTACAAGAAGGTCAAGATGCCGAAGAAATTTAAAATGCCAAAATTTGAGAAATACGATGGTACTTTCTACCCAAAATCTCATTTGCAGATGTACCACGTATGTATAGCTTAATGTGTCAAGAATGAGCCCCTCATGATCCAATCATTTCACTCGATTTTGACTGGGCTTGCGTTGAATTGGTATGTAATGAAGAATGTGAATCTTCTCGAGACCTGGAATGAGGTGGCTGACATATTTCTCAAGCAATACAAGTTTAACATGGACATCGCACCTTCCCGAAAAGATCTTGAGAGGATGGAGAAAAAGAGGAGCGAGTCGTTCAAGGAGTATGCTGTGAGATAGCGAAATCTAGCAGCTCAAATCACTCCTGAGCCAGTTGACAAGAAGTTGATGAAGTTATTCGTCAAGACTCTCCCATCTGAGTTCCGTAACCCAATGACCAGCACATACGTGGATAACTTCAATTAGCTCATTCTTGTGGGAGAACAAATCAAGATGGGGATAAGGGAATGATGGTTTACTGAGCAATCGAATAAGAGATTCTTTGCCAAGAAGGAGAAAGAAGCTGCTGTGGATGTGAATGTGGCTTATAGCCAAGAAAGTACCAATCGTGCCCCGACCATCTAGATGAATGCAAGGCAACAACAAACTGCTGGTCACCAATCATTTGCCTACGCAAATAATAGAAGGCAATTCACGCCTCTCCCTGGATCTCCATCCCAAGTGTTGGCAATCCTAAGAAGGAAATGTTTGCTTACTAGCGAACCAAAGCGCCCTAACCGCGAAAGCATTCGTGGTTACGACTCAATGAAGAAGTGTGACTATCATAGTGGGGAATTGTGGCATTCAACTGATGAATGCTTCACCCTCAAGCACAAGATCCAAAACCTCCTGGACACGAAGGCCTTTTGATTTCAAACTACTAAGCTGAACGTCCAAAAAAATCCTCTACCGGAGTATGAAGGTATGATCAATGCTTGTGACACCCCGAACCCTTCGCAGGTCGTCACCAGCGCCGGTGTTACACTTTCTTTCATCTTTCTATCTTGTACTTAATACAAGCGCCATTAATCACAGGCATTTTTTTTTTAAAAGCGGTCCGAGCGCGACTCATAGCGGAAGCAAATTAAACATCTCCATCTCTCCCCTTACTAACCATGATACCAATACACACCAGCTACACATCAGGATTTTATATATGAACATCGACACTTTATTTACATATTCTTTTAAGATGGGACTCCTCCTTTCTCGGGTCGATACAAAACAAGAAAAGCGAGGACTCTGCCATGTCCTGCCTAAAATCTCAAAAAGAAACTATCAACCCTCTACATCAAGCGCACAACCCCCATCAAAAGTGTCGATTATCTACATCAAAAAGCTCGGCTCCTACTCATCGCGCGTGAGTCTCACACCCAACCCGGTGCATCAGGCGGTGGCGGCAGCAACATCCCTCGCATAGCGCCATCTCGACGGACGTGAACAGAAATGAACTCCTGAATAATAGGGCCCCCAGCCAGGCCTATATCGTACATCACTAGACATCGCACTCTGATGAAAGTTAGTCCGGGAACAGAGGGACAATCTATCTCCGCACACTCGACCTCTACATCAGACGGTAGACCATAAAACGTACCACGCGTGACGGCAGGTAGCGGCATACTTGCTAATCTGAAATGTTATCCCCAAAAGGGGTGAGTACAACCATTCAGCAGGTAAGGAAATCCAATAACATTCCAATGCATCATGCATATCATCATACATTGCAAGCATCACTTACCTTGTAATCATGCGTATCATGCATCATCACATCATACATATCGTATATATCATCATCATCATGGCATATCATATATCATTATCATCATCATGGCATATCATATAATCATTTTCATCATCATGGCATATCATATAATCATTATCATCGTCATGGCATATCATATATCATTATCATCATCATGGCATATCATATAATCACATCACACATCACCCTCATGCATTATCATGCATATACTCCACATCACATGCCATCATCATCATGCATCATCATGCATATATTATCATAGGTGATCATCATATCACATCACATGCCATCATCATCATGCATCATCATGTCATGAGTTAATTATCATCTTTATCTTTCAATTTTGATCACCATATCACCCATTTCTCAAATCATCAATCTCATCATCAATCCCTTCGGGCAGAAACCTCCGACGGGGTACCATTATCAATTTCATCATCAATCCCTTCGGGCAAAAACCTCCGACAGGGTTCCCGGCCAACTCAGCCATCCCATGGCCATCGGGCTTCCGGCCCCCCACATTCCGGGCATCTCGCATCTCAACTAGCATCACGAGGCATTCCCTTCGGGCAGAAACCTCCGATAGGGCTTCCGGCCTTTACCCTTCTAGCCAGGCATCCCGCACCCAAATCCTGGTGTCGCGAGGAACCTCCAGGCATGTATCCAAGATACAACCGGACTTCCGGCCCCCCACATTCCGGGCATCCTGAAACTCCTAGGGAATCTCTGGAATTACGCCACCAGGCCACCAGACAACATCCTCCACCACAACCTCAGTCTCATCCACATTTATCTTTTATCTCAATTTAACATGGCAATTTGGCATGGCATCAAACATCACACTTGCATTTCAATTCACATGTCATGCACATGTCAAAGCTTAATCAATATGCATTTCAACTTAATGCATGTACAAAAACCTCATCACACAAGTGCCACACAAATGGAATTGAATCCATGGCCAAATAAAAATCTATTTTATTTTATTATTTCATTATTTTATTATTATTTTATTATTTTATTATATTTTATTATATTATATTTATTTATTTTCATAAATAAATATTTAATATTTATGATTTTCCCAAAATCATAATATTCAATAATCATTTATAGGATCACAATTTTATATAAATTCGTGGCCAAATTGAATTTCTTATAATTTCACAATTTCCTCCAAAAACATCCTAAAATTCTCGGATTTAAACCCACTGCACAGTTTCCGAATAAATTCAATTAAAATATCCATTCAGTCTCCAAAAATTACGAAATTTTACAGGGTGATAGAAAACACATTTTCGTACCTTTTTCATTAATAACTTTAAGCCAAATTCTTTTTATATTAATTTCCATAGCCCTACGAAGCTTCTAGAACCACTACCGCGACGTCCAGAACACACTTCTCCGTATTTTAGAGTACATGATAAATACGGAGCATAGGAATTTAAAAGCTTGTCTTAGCTACCATAGAATCCTAGTTAAAACAACAATATCACACAATCAATGAATCAATGGTGGCTGGTCTTAATAGTAATCGTATAAAAAAGCTACCTCTACGAACAACTCGAGGTTATAATGGCATGATCGAGATTAACAATTGAAGGCAACCCCTTGCTTATGACCCAATTCCATCGACTCAATTTGTTCATCCTCCATAAGCTCCATGGATTCCTTGGCAATTACAGAGAGCAGTGTCCTTTTCAACAGCTTTTAAGTCTCTCTGTTTTCTTTTTCGACAAAGCTCTTCTTTTTGTCTCTTTTTCTCAGCCTTCAAACAAAAAACTAAAGAAGTTGGTAAAGAAAAAGAAAAAAGAGATGCTGCTTAACCAATCAAATAAAGCAAAAGAAACTAACTAATGAAAATGCAATATCAAGCTCAAATACTTCCTTAATAGATTCTTTGTAAATACTTCTCCCGTCACTCTAATTCTCACCTTTGCTCATAGCAATCTCTCCTCCTCTCTCTGTTGTTCACGCATCAACCTTTCTTCTCTTCCTTCTTTCACGATCAAATCTTTCCATCTCTTTCCTCATTCGTTCCTCGACTACGCAATGAAAAATACGGGATATCGAGTACATGCCAAAGTTTTCTCCACAAAGCTCACATATCCTTAAGTGATAAATGAAAAACCTTTCTCCCTCCAAAATATTTTCTTTCTCTAGCGCTTTGCAAATTAGGTTTTCATTAGCTTCAACTTCCCACAGCTTGTCGGGCTTCTTCAATCTACAACAAAATGACATTTTTGGTCACCCTAAAGCTATATCAAAAAGTGATGACAATACTCTTGCTCTTGGAAGCATCGAGTACGGGATATCGGTACATGCCAAAGTTTTCTCCACAAGCTCACATATTCTTAAGTGATAAATGAAAACCTTTCTCCCTCAAAATATTTTCTTTCTCTAGTGCTTTACGAATTCGGTTTTCATTAGCTTCTTCCTAGCGTCTACAGGGCTTCTTCAATGCGCAACAATACTCTGCTCTTAGAAGCATCAAAATTACCTTGCGTTTTCTCTTGACATGCAAATCGAAGTATCATGCAAAAGGGTGTCTATCGGGCGGGAGTAGAAGAATCTTCTTGACCAATAAATGGATGGCTTCCTTGGTGAGCATCCATTTGAATGTTAACAAAAGACTCTCTCGAGTGAAGGGAATGATCATCTCTCCAAAGGGATAAAACAGCTTGTTTCACACTCTATCATCTTGCGAGACATGGCATTGCGATCGGTGACCCGAACACAATCAACACTAGGCAGCTTCTCACTTCCATGAATAGATGACACTCGGTAGTTGGCCCATCACGGGACATCAAGATAGTGAGTTTAGGCAATCCGTCTAGGGGTATGGTATCTTGTAGGCTGGTCATGCGAAATTGATACTCATGGTGGAGAAGTCTTGGAAAGCAGCCTGGATAATCACACATAACACAAGTATTGGCAATCCACATATGACTTCGAAAATTGAATGTTAACAAGTGAAACTATCATCAAATTTTATTAGATTCTTCTAAGAGCAGTAAAAGTTCTTAAAATTACAAAGAAAATTCTAGTTTTCATACGGAAAGACAAGAGAACAAACTTGTAAAAGTATTGAAAGGACATGTAGGGTGTAGTATATAGGCAACTGCCTACATCAACCTCTCAAAAGAAAATTGGCATGAAAAGGTAAGTTTGAATTGAGAATTACATCCCCTCCAATTTTCAACAAAAGTATTAGTACCAAACGGTTCTTGATAAACGCACTAAAAGGAACTGAAACTATTCAATATTTTTCCAAAACACTCATGTTATCATAAAAATATTTGTGATGACATTTTACAAACTTATATTCCTAATTCACAAGCACGAAGAAGTATGATCCTTGTAAACTTCCATTAACCCATGCAAGTGTAATCACAACAGAATATTTGCAATAGTTAACCACAAAACAAGGGAAAAAAACATCACACAGACGGAGCGGCGAGTAATACAAAATACACGGTAAAAGCCAGCCAGGAGCACTAGGACTCATTTTATAGAGATATTGATGCATAAGTACCTTTCCTCTAAGTAAAATATGCACATATCTCATTAGCCTAATTCATTTCATGGAACTAACATTTATCGTAATGAGTACCTTAGAGTCTTAATGGATTATAGCCTATAACAGTCAACACGACTCTTCAAAAAAGATTGAAACCTTTGGAAGATGACTACATCAAGAAATAGCAGCAAATAACAAATTAAACGTCACACAATCTCCATATGACAAGTAATGACCAGCATACTAGAAGGGGTTCCTCTTTTTGTACAAAATTGCATATGCGTGGCTTTTCTTTGCAGCCATTTTGTATAGACGTACCCCCTTGGTACCTGGAATTTCTTTATTGTTCAAACAACAACAACAACAACAACAAAGACATCTCAACAGGAAAAAGAAGCCACTAACTTTATTTGACATGACCTCTGTCGAACATGCACTTTGCCATCATAAGGATTCACGGGTCCTTTACGCTCCTCATACGCAACTACAGATAACATGTTAAAGTCGAGATAAGTGATGGAGTAAACATGAAATGAGAACTAAAAAGAGAAAAAAGAACTTAGATAGATAGATGTGGCGTCCAAATAAAATACCCCAAAGTTTTCACTCATATCTCATTCTATCCATGGAAGTGCCCGGTACTTACTATAATGATCTTGATCCATTTAGCACTTATATTACCCAAGCAAAAAAAAAAGCATATGACTTCTCAAAAAACCAGAAAAGTGGTGTTTTTACATGAAAAGACAAGATTCTCAAGATCAAATAGCTGATCTTTAATAACCCATTACACAAATAACGTAGGGCACCTTCACATTATACATGGGATCTTACTAGTATACCATATAAAACCAGGGAGCTCCTCCCTCCATCGAGTCAGCAATAATACCATTCGGAAACAGACACGGACAAAGCGGAGGTCGCGAGAGGAGACGAAAGGGGGCGTCGACGTTGGCGTGGTCGGGGGCGATGGAGGCAACCCGGCGGGCGTCGGCGTCGCCCGGTTCCTTTGGAAGAGCGCGACTTCAAGGAGGAAAAGAGAAGACGGGCCCGGAGAGTCGCGAGAAGCGGCGTCGGCGTCGGAGTTCGAGGCGTAAGCGGAGGTGGAGGCGTCATGCGGAGGAGCATCGGCCGGCGGAGAGGAAGCGAGGAGGAGGAGGAGAAAACATATGGAAGTAGGGGTGAGTGCGGTTCCCGAGTCCCGGTCCTAAAGGGACCGGCTCAGGAAGAGAGAGCACGACTCAAGGAAAAAGAGAAGAGGGGATTGGAGGTAGCGAGGGGAGCGGGGGCGTCGGCGTCGGGTTTGGGGGCGTAGGCGGAGGTGGGGAAGGGCGTCGTGCGGAGGAGCGTCGGCGAAGGGAGAGCAAAGGAGGAGGAAGACCATATGGAAGTAGGGGTGAGCACGGTTCCGGGTTCCCGGTTCTAAATGGACCGGTTTTGGTTCCGTTCCTTTTCTAAGGAGCAGTTATGGAACCGGTTAGAGTTAGAGCTCCAAAGTCCAAATGCCCCAAAATCTCTCGCGCTCCACACATTTTCCTTAGGGGTGAGCGGCGGTTTGGGTCGACCCTGGGTGACCTGGACGGCCTAGCCTATGATCTGATCACGGTTCCCCCAAAGGGGCCCAGGTCGGTCCTTGGTCACGAAATTTCGGGACCAACATTTGTCTGAGTTGGTCATCGGTCCAGGGGATTTTGGGTGGTCGGCCACGGACCACTTGTATATTATTTGTATTATATTATTTATATTTTTATATTTTTTTTGTAAGGAATAATTCTTTTATATATTCAAATGGTCAAACCTAAGTAAAATTATGTTAAAGTTGACTCCTCGGCTCAACATGCGGACTAACGGCATCCAAAAGGTGTGATGTTTACACCATCAAAGTCTTCATGGCATCCTCCTCCACAGTCCAAACTCCAACGTATGTTCTCCAAAGTCCACAATCCAGAGTGTTCTTCCTTAGTGAAGACCATGAGTCTTCACGGTTACAGGACTCTAACGTCCAAAAGCGGTGCAAAGTCTCGCCTTTAATCTCCTCGTGGCTTCCTTCCCTAAGTATGTTTCTCTTCCATTTTGTCTTCTTTGTTCTTCAAATTTGCCAAAATTAAAAGTAGCAACATCCTTGCTCACCTACGGTTGCCGCGCTTAGCCTAGCCTCACAGTTGCCGTGCCGCTCACACCGCTCACAGCTCGCGCCGCTGCCGCTTGCTTCTGCGCCCTTTGCTGTCATTGCGGCCTCGCTCAACCCTGCCACTCGCCCCTCGCTAGCCTTGTGCTGCGCTTGGCGCTCGCCGCTAGCCTCGCTCGACTCTTCACCGCTCGCCAGTTGACGCTCGCCCCACTCGATGCTTGCACTTGCCGCTTGCCACTCGCGCCGGTAAAAGCGCCTCGCTTATGTTGAGTAAATCAAAAGGAAAAAAGAAGCCTAATTAGAAACCCTAACGCTCGGCTCACCCTTGCTTTCCGAATACAACTTGGCTAGTTGGTGCGGTACAGTGTGCTTGCCTCACTAGCAATTGCGCATGGCCTCCGAGAGCGTGATGAGATGGCCATATTGAGCTCAAGAAGGAGAAACGGAGCTACACATTCGGAAAAAAACAAAAAGTCGATCAAGGATGAACGACCTAAGCAATCTGCATATAAGGATTGAACATGAATACTAGCCCACCACCATGACGTACTTTTAGGGTCATGGATGGCTCTCGAGAGAAAAGCTCTCGGCGTCTTTGATGCAAGATTGCGGCCCGGGAAGTATCAATCTAGCCACTCTCAAGATGTCATCTTCTTTTAAGCTTGGATGTCCGCCTCTTCTCAATATTATTCACCATCAGTAGCTGCACCTTAGCTCTTTATCCAAATGGAGAAACAGGCAAACGCTAGGGTGAGACTATACCTTTGGCCGGATGGAATTGGAGAAGAAAGATAACCCCAACAAAGAGAAGCCCCTAGTTGGCAAATTGCGGAGAAAATCTTGATAACATAAGCCATCACGAAGATAATCGGATATCACTCTTCACCGGGTGCTCTTGCAATCAAAAACCCATGTAGACATAAACCCAAACAAACAAAAAATGACTTCATCACACCTGAAGCTGATTCCTTGAGCAAAGCAAGAAGACAGAAGCGAGAGAGATCCTACACCAAACCAGAATGTCGATTTCGCGACATCTCTCCACAATATCAAATCAGTAATCCTTTGTCCAATTCGGTCCAGTTCCCATTGTCCCTCGGTAAATCAGTTCATTCACAAAAAGCAAATCGAACATCAACTCTGCAAGATTAGGACATCCATCAACAATGCGGCATGTGCAACTAAACTATAAATACCATTACTATTAGTGCTATTGATAGAACATCTCACCATATATATTCATTCAATGTGCAAGCTCTATTTATTGATGGTAATCTCCTTAGTAAGACAATCCATATCTGAAAAAAAGAGTTCATTCATTAGATCTACAAAACGAATTAACAAGGAAAAAGAAATATGCATAATTTAAGCTTACCCAATTCAAACTTTTCAGCATTTTCAATACACTCTTCAACATTAAATAGGCACACGAGCAGCTCTCAACCAGTCTTGAGTACAAATTAAAGCTTCTTCTCTCTAGGAGTCAAAGAACTTTGAAAACCATCAAACACACGGCCCGAAGTACTAAAAACCGACTTTGAAGTAACGGTAATTACGGGAATGGACAAAACATCTCGAGCTATCAAGATAAGATTTTATATTTTGAACCGAGTGCTTTTCTACCACATCAAAATGTCAAGATCAAGAATATCTTCAAATTCCTCTTCAAGATGCCGTTCAAGCTCCGATTTGTTGTCATCCGCCCCCTTTTCTTTTGGTGGAAAAAGTTTTTCGCCAAGCTTTGATGTTAGCCACATCACTCTCATCATTTCCATCGATATTGGAAGCAACTTTGCTACTATCAACAGGTATAGATTGACCACCCAAATATTGATGACCATGACTAGAAAAAGATTGCTCATAAAATGCATATAAACGCTCCGGCCACATACTTCACCTTATCATGTATTTTTTCAATTTTGCTTCATCATCATAAATTTGCTCAAAACAGAACTTCACATATTGCAACTTTTTTGTAGGATCTAATGCCTTTTGCAATTAAAACCATCATGTTTACTTTATCTAAACTCCCATAGTATTTATCAAACTTCCCCTTAATCTTCACACCCATAGCTCTAAGCTTGGGATCCAAAGCATTACTTGCATCTTTCCAAATATTTATATAAAAAAGCTATCCCCTCAAAATAATCATTCGAAGTGGTATATAAACTCCACGACATTTGATTGGTAGCATCATAAAACTGCTTTAAAAATTTGGAAAGAATGGTGGCATTTTCCCAATCTTCATTTTTAGGAGGATCATTGCTAAGCTTTCAGTTGGAAAGATAAATCATCTTCTGCCATCCTTTCAAAAGCTTTTCTGAATTTTATGGCCGTGTGTAACATGAGATAAGTTGAATTTCATCTAGTGGCAACATCTAAACAAACCGAACCCTTATGAGTGATTCTTTCAACCTCAATGCAAGATTGGAAAGCTTTAGCTCTCATGGGAGAACTCCTCACATATCTAACAATGTTTCGGATGCGTGCTAGAATCCGTACCTCGAGACAAGCCATCTTTTACTATCAAGTTCAATATATGAGCAGTGCCTCTCATGTGTAAAGCCTCACCAGCTAAGACCAATGACCCATCTCTTGAAAATTTATCTTTCAAATAATCAATGGCAACATCATTCGCTTTTCTTAATATCACTGTGATTGTAAACACATTTTTCTATTCCCCATTCATAGATGCATTTTTTCAAGTATTTTCCCAATCTCCTACCCCTTGTATTTTGTGTATCACCATAAAATTGATGATCCTTTTGTGTAATTTCCAGTCTTCATCAATGAAATGTGCAGTAAGACATAAATAGTTCAGATTTTGAACAGAAGTCCATGTATTAATCGTGAGTGCAACCCTTCATCTAAGCTTACCAAAGAAAGCCTTCAAAGAACTTTTTTCATTTATATACAACTTGATGCAATCTCTAGCTGCAAGTAAATCGTGACAAATGTGTGAAGAGGTTGTATCTAGTAGCAAAATCACGAAATCATACGTTCAACCAAAGAAAATGGTTGTTTATCAATGATGATCATCCGAACAAGCATGTACCTAGACCGGTCTTGATCAAATTTCCATGTTGTTAAGATATTACCACTATCATTACCGGTACAGTATCTCCCCTTGCCTTGCCAAGCACATTTGCATCACGTGGTGCAAACAATTTTTGCCTTTTATCTATATTGGGAGGATACTTATTGCACTTCTTCAAATGCTTCAACATTGTTGAAGTACCATTGATATGTAAGGTACTCCTTTCCACAATGAATGCACTTTACCATACATGTTTTTGTCTTCTCATCTATGATTCTTGAAAAATTATCCCACACAATAGATTTATCCGTTTTTCTCTTCTTACAAAAGGAGGATGATTAATGGATACCTTGGTTGACTCTTTTAAGTTTTCTTCACATCCATGGCTAGACGATTCCATCATAGGACTGATCTCGTAGCATCCCTCCACTTCAGTTGAAATATTATCTAAATCCATCAAGTTCACTGAATATTTGAGTACCAGCACATAAGCTTCAGCATTGCACTCACGATGAAACAAAAAATATCAGCTATGGTTTCATTTTGAGGTGGGAACATCAAATAGTTATTCAGAAACTACATGCAGAAAATAATAGAAAAATGCAACATCAAATAGCTATTTATATGTTGGGTGGTTGAGAACCATGACCGCTACTAGTCTTGACAAGGAAAAGGTTTTAGGGGGAAAATAAATTTTACCATGAAAGAAAATGCAGAAGTTAAGTGATAAAGAAAAAGGGATCTTAAAGAAAAAGGGATCTTTTCTTCACCAAAAAAAATAAAAAATAATTTCTTCACCAAAAAAAAGAAAAAAGGGATCTTAAGCATCCATAGTTACTCGATAATGATGAGTTCATAAAGTTTAGAGTTTGCCGGTGCATGTCTATAATAAAGTGATTTTTTACCTTGCCACACGACTCCCAAGTCAAGTGAATTTGGCTTGATTCTTGTGCCAAATTAAGTCAATTCTTTGGGAAAGTTTTTAGCACTACAATGATGGAGCACGCAGCCAATAGAAAAACAAATTTCTTAGAAAATCCACAGGACAATTTGAACCCATACTTGTAGGAAATTCTTATTTCATCCCAAAATGCTACAATTTTTTTTTTAGCATTACCAATTGTATGCTCATTGTCAAATTGAGTGGCCTTGCTTCAATTGCTAAGCCCATGAGCTTGCTCTTTTTAAATCAGGAAATACAAAAGAGACAGCCAAGAAGTTGATCCTCTTGTGATATACACACAACTTCAAATTATTTTTCCTAACTTTGATTGATCATGTCTCCCACGGTATACAATCGTGAACTTAGCTCAAAGATTGGTCTCCAAAATGCCCAACGTATTTAGTATGATTGGGTCAGCAAACAAAGAGTAGAGGGCATGACGTGACGACGGCGACAGTCGAGGCAAGATCCCCTATTGTAAGTGAGACATTTAAAAACAAACAGAAAAATGCATTCCCAAGTCAGTAATTGAAACAGAAAAAAATGGCAATGAATGTACCTCCATTAGAGCCAACCTATTGATCAGCAAAGTAATTCAATTGCTGTTGGAAAAGACAACGAAAATTACATCATATGGGCCCGACTACGATGAAGTTGATTGTTCTTCTCAAGGCGTCTAGCATTAGGGAATGTTTGACAATGGCGTTCATGTTCACCCATCATCAAATGCTTTTCAGAAAATCCTTTGCGAGAGCAAAGGAGAAGATACTTCAGGTAGCTTTCATACACTTGCAGCCATGTTCCTCGATTGACAAGCCGTCCCTCTGTTATTTGCATGTAAGAAGCTGAGCAAATAAACCAAATATGTCGACTTGTGGTGATAATCGAGTACCACCATTTCACAGAGACGCGGTGTAGACTTTTGTGAAGTAGTTGTTAGCTGACTAAGCTTGTTCGAGCATCGAGTGTCTACTTAACTTGACGGAGTTTGGTATTGGTCTTGACGGCGTTCATATCATCGTGGTTCTGCGTTACCATCGACAGCATTCGGGAAGAGCAAATCTTGAAGTAGCTGCAAAAGCTGAAAGGAAGATTTAGCACGGGACGTGGACAAGGCTATAGTTGGCCATGAAAAGATGTCCTATGACTAGTGCAGAGGCTTTATCGGCGGCATCCCAGAGACCTTGTTGTGCGCTCAGAGGCGTTGTAGATCTTGCAATCACGAAAAATGGGTTCTCCTAGGTGAATAATCTGTACGCAAAACTAATACCTTTTCTGTATAATGTATATTCTATTCAAATCACTTTGGCTCTTGCAATTTTGGAATGCGGGCATTTAGATAGACCGTAGAGTTAGGCCTGTTTTTTCCTTCTGTTCTAATGGCTTGTCTACTGTTGGAGAAGAACTTGGGAAGCTTTGTGTTTGATCTAGTTATGTATATGCATGATGAAAAAAATTCATTAGATTTAGTTATGTATATACAAGACGAAAAAAAATTATTGAGATACTTTTTTAGCGTCTTATATGCCACATTAATAGATTTCATATACGATTGAGATACTTTTGTAAGCTTACTTTTTTAGGGAGTATGAAAAAAAAATGAAAAAAATTATCGATTGGTGCCAAGGTTGGCCAGGCGGGCCGAGCCCATTGGGTCGGTCCGGTCCTTAGTCGAGGCTCAATAGGGTCGGTCTCGGTCTAAATTGAGAATCGGCCAGTTTTGTATCGGATTAGTCTAGGGTTAGGGGTGGCCCGGACCAACCTGGACCATGCTCACCCCTATTTTCACTGCGATTTCTCTCACAATTTCACACTTTCACGACGCCGCTCACCTAACCCTCGCCACTCGCGCCGGTCAAAGCTTCAACGCTTCCTAGCCCTTCTTAAGCGTGTCGAGTTCACTTCTCGGCGAGTCTCCCACGGTACTTAAGTCGTCGACCGTCCATTTGCCGGGATGGGAATTTCCATTCTTTGCGACTCTAACCCAGCCAAGATCGGATCTTGATCGCCTCGCGAGTCCTCGAGTGAAGCGAAGGTGAGGTGTAGGTGCCGTACGGTCTTCTTTTTACTCCTCAGTGCTTGATCTTGCAGTAGTTGTACTCTAGTGTGAGATTTGAAGCCGGCAGTTGGTCTGGTTTATGCGTGTGTGGGAGGAAGAACGGTTCTTTAGGAGTAGGTGATGAGGATGCTTCGTGGGTAAATGATGTTCATGGTGGTTTTCTATTCAGTCGGGGTGGATTGGTAGGAATAAGCCACTGAAGAGGGCAAATGAGGCAGTCATGAAGTGCAAGGATTGCCCGAAATTATTTGAAAATTTCGCGATAACCAGTGAGAGAGCTGATCGAACTGATTATACTTGAGGGGGTTTTTGATCGGCCCTGTGTGAAAAGGTTGATTTTTATATGGATGATGAGTGGGATGGTGTGGTGCGAGTATGTAGCCATGGGCACCTTAAATTATTACAATTAATAGCGGATGCTTCGTTGTTCTTCTTTTCCTCTTAAGTTTTCTGATTTTTTTTTTGTTGGCCTTTTAATTCTAAGGGAGTCGCTGCCTCTCTCCTGACCTGTTCTGAGACAGTTTCATTGCATGGTTTTGGTGACGGTTATCTTTTCTGTTCTGTTTGAAATCTTCAAAAAGGGCTAAAGAGGCCACTTGCGCTAGTTTCCTTTGCTGAAGTTTCTTCTCGATAATTTTGTTGTGAATTGAACGTATATCTGAGTCTGAACCAGGAAACTGGGAGAGAAACAGGAAGTTTCAAGCCCAAACAGTGTTGTTGGTGGGTGGGTAGTTGGTGATTGGGCAAGTCTTGCTCTCTTTTTCCTTGTATACTGTTAGTTAATGGGATTTTTGTTTGTCTTTGGAACTTTGATTATTATCTTTACCTTTTCCGTAGAACTATTTTACAGAGTTCTCATTCATGCTGGCATAAAAGGGTCCTTTTCTGAACTTGTGAATTGGGAGGATTGCTGGTTTATGAACTGCATGAGTTTAATAACAAAGTGCAGTAAGGATCTGCGGCAGTCTTTTGTTGTATGGAAATGGTACATAAGAGAGGAAAGAAGCTGACTTTAATCTTCTTTCTTTGTCTTTCCTTTTCTTGTGTAACAACAGATGTACATGGAGTCAATTGGTACTGCTTCAGTGGACGATGCTGGTTATGGAAGTCCTATGCAAAGGCACAAGCTATGGCTTTTGTTGAGCTTGTGCACATTTTGGCCTTGGACTACATTTGTATCATGAAGATATGTTGTGATGAGCTTGGTTTTGTGGTAAGCATGACTTTCTTGCTCTTTTGATGCTTCTGCTCCCAAGGAACTATTTTTGGCAATTTATGGATATAGAAGCTTTGGTTTGTCTCTTTCCTTCTTCGTTATAGTTCAAATCTGGAAAAAAAGGAAAAAAAACTTTGTTGGAACTAGAACTGACCTTGGAACTTGTGACCGATAGGTTTCAGGTTCTTTGTTTTAATAACGGAGTAAATTTCATGTTCCAAATAATGAGGCACCTGTATTTGAGGGTAGGTTCAAGTTAGGAGCCGGCGAACCGGCAGCCGCTCACCCCATGTGGAAGCAGACCTCGATTTTTGTTCTCCCTGCACGGCGGAACGGAAGACGGGGAGAGAGAGAGAGAGAGAGAGAGAGAGAGAGGAGAGAGAGGACGAGTCGACACAATCTGCCGGGGAGAGCAGTTCAAGCAAAAGAGATAGCGTCGAGTGTGCAGGGTGGTGGGCCAGGTCTACGGGAGAGAAGAGCAGAGGAGGGCGCCGAGGAAATTTTTGAATCTCGACCCCATTTACATGTGGAGTCACGTGAATGGTTTATAACTCTTCGCCTACATAGAGTGTAAAACCCACCTAATATTTTCTCCATAGAGTTATTGTATCCACTTTGCCGTCATTGTCAAGAGCTATGGCCACAGTGAACGGACCAACCTAACTAGTTCCTTTCAAAAATCATGCATAGTCAAATTCGTAGCGCAGTAAATCATGACCTACTGCTCTGTTCATGCGAATTGTTTGTGCTGTTTTGGAATTCTCTTGTGGCGACTGCGGCTTTTCGGTGATTTCAAGCTTACTAAGCAGAAAGACCAGTGAAGAATCTGGGGTACTATTAAAGCCTTCTGATCAGCAGTAGCAGTACAGGATTCATAATATAAAAAAGCACCACAATCTCTAGCATGTAAAAAGAGAGAATTGCTGAGAATCCGGGACGCCTCCTCCGATCAACACGCCTCGTGCTTCCCCAGGACAAAGGCAAAGTTGCACGCTCCGGTTAGAAAAGCTTATTGTACATGCATGTAGAAAAGGGACGAGCGAAAAGGCCATGATGCTAAAAGACTATTACTTTCTTCGGGGTGATGAAGTCAGACGAACTATTTCTTGGAGGATTTGCCGTTGGGGAGGAGGGCTTGGGCGCCTCTTGCGGAGGAGCTTTCCCACGAATGCGTCGTACAGGAAAGCCGCGCCATTGAACGGAGGAGGACCAGCCACGCTATCAAGATGAGCTTCACATCGTACCATATGGGTATGCTGATGACGAGGAGCATGATCATTTATCATCTCGATAATCCATCCATCAATCATCAAGCCCAACAAGAGATGAGACAACAGTAGGTCGCCACTTACCGCTCAGAAGACGCTCGAGGAGCATCTCGAGGAGGTGAGGAGGAAAAGAGGATCAATAAGCCAGCCACTGCTTATTGTCTGCCTTGGATTTCTCTTCTTTTTCGCTGAAGCTTTCTTGGATTTCTCTATGGTCTTCGCAGACGGGTACCTGCCGAGAGAACACACACCGCCATCAACCTACAATCTCCCCTGATTTGACCTACATAATAAGCATCCTGTGGAAGAAAGAACTGGGAATCTTACAGAGGATAGAGCAGCATCAGCGCCCGACCTGCACTCCATCAAGATCGTGAAGGCACATGTCATTCAATATCACGTTGAAGAAGAGAAGAAGAAGAAGAAGAAGAAGTACCTGACGATGGAGCGAGGAAGCGTTAGAAAAGTCCACAAATGACTCATTGCTTTGTGGAAGCGAGAGCGATGAGAGGAACTTCAAATGGGGATGAGAACTGAGGAATCGAGTGCAGATTCTCGGATAGAGAAAGAGAGAAAGAGAAGAAAAGAGAGACAGAAACCAAGCGATCCGCCAAGGAAGAAACTCCGTATAAAAAGATATAGAGGATCCATTGGTCGTCGTCTCTCTTTTTAACTTTCGATCTGTCGTCATCTCCCGTCTTGGAGCTCTCTATAGTCATCACAGACGCGTACCTGCCCAGAGAAACACACCACCATCAATCCCCAATCTCCCCTGATTTGACCTACATAATAAGCATCCTGGGGAAGAAAGAACTGGGAATCTTACAGAGGATAGAGCAGCATCAGCGCCGACCTGCGCTCCATCAAGATCTTTAAGGCACGCATGTCATTCAATATCACGTTGAAGAAGAAGAAGAAGAAGAAGTACCTGGCGATGGAGCGAGGAAGCATTATAAAAGTCCACAGATGACCCATTGCTTTGTGGAAGCGAGAGCGATGAGAGAGAAACTTCAAATGGGGATGAGAACTGAGGAATCGAGTGCAGATTCTCGGATAGAAGAGAAAAGAGAGAAAGAGAGACAGAAACCAAGCGATCCGCCGGAAGGAAGAAACTCCCGTATAAAAAGAAATGGAGGATCCAGTAAGCCAGCCACTGGTTGTCGTCTCTCTTTTTTAACTTTCGATCTGTCGTCATCTCCCGTCTTGGAGCTCTCTAGGGTCATCACAGACGCGTACCTGCCCAGAGAAACACACCACCATCAATCCCCAATCTCCCCTGCTTTGACCAACATAATAAGCATCGTGGGAAGAAAAACAGGGAATCTTACAGAGGATAGAGCAGCATCAGCACCGGCCTGCGTGAATTCCATCAAGATCGTTAAGGCACACATGTCGTTCAATATTACGTTGAAGAAGAAGAAGAAGAAATACCCGGCGTAGGAGTAAGCCTGTTTGATGAAAGTCCACGGATGACTCATTGCTTTGTCAAAGCAAGAGTGAGGAGGGAGAAACCTCAAATGGGGATGAGAACAGAGGAATCGAGTGCAGATTCTCGCACAGAGAGTGTTAAAATGTGATCCATTTTTGGAAAATTCTAGACTACACTGGACTACTCATGCTTAAGAATTAAGTTAATGGAGACGGAAAAAGGGGCATCTAAGTCGGCAACAGTGCACGTGCATGCAAGAAAAGGCTAGTCCAAGTCAAAGTTGAAGACTCATATTTTCTCCTCCCAACGTAGCTTTCTATCATCAGTCAAAAGTGACGTGGAAATGGATGAGTACAAGCAAAGTCTGATGTTGACTCATTTCTGGGGTCCCCCATGAGATAGGAACTCCCAAGACATAATCCCCTCACCCGATTCAGTCTTGTAGCCCAAGACCCTCGGGTCATTTCCAATCTTGTTTCCCAGAAATGGGGAGGGATCTATCTTAATTAGTGGTACATCTTTCATCAATGTCGATTTTTGATTTTTTGTTGAGCGGACTCAGTGGCAATTCGGACAGGATTTGATTATGCGTGACAAGGACGAAGAACAATAAGTTAAAAGGTAGAAATGCAAGTACCTGAAACTGAAAATATATTGATAAAGGGTGGCATTATTTCCACCTTTATTGGCCAAGACACTCATTTTCTCCGTTAACTTACCGAAACATACTCCTTTCTCTCTTAATTTTATTGTTTCTTTTTTTATTAAGCTAACCCACAAAACTGCTTTTATTTCTATCATCTCTCTCATCTTATCTAAGGGTGATCGGTTTGGTAGGTAGGTTCCAAGAAATTGAAATCTAGAACCTACTCTATTATAATTGGTTTGATGTTGCTAGTACGAGTCTGCAGAGGAGGTAAATAGGTATACAAAGATTTTCTTGATAATTTCTGTATACTTGTGCAATACTTAGACAATTCAAGGATTAGCAAAAGATAACAATCGGCGTAAGGCCGAGTAAGGAAAGAGAGAATTAAAAGCGGTTTATAGTGGTTGAGTGATTGGTCCTACGTCATTCTTACTGCGCTGCGGTAATTTAGTGGATTCCGCTATGAACAAAGAGATGTTACAGTGTTGTTTCTTCCTTGATTTCTTTGTGTAGATGATCTACCACACTTTCGCTCAAGGTATCACCAAGTATAAACATTCTCTGTGTATACAATTTCTTTCAGGCTTGTATCGACTAATAATCAAGGTCTTCGAGACTCTGGAATTTTTCATCGATCACGTTCTTAAGACAGCTAGAATGTCTTCCTTTTTTATACTCCTTTATGCCATCATACCGTTGGCACTTACCAAAAGAATTCCTCCAATCTACCGTTGGACGGAATCAATCAGAAGATTATTCGAGCTATAAAAAGGAACGGCGATACCCATCAATCTGTTCGCACATACAATCAGGATCTTGGTTTCCATGAATAGAACATTCCAAAAATACTTCGCCGACCATCGGATCTTGAATGAGTTAGATCAAAAGAATCCGTTATTCATCCACCAAAAGATCTTCTCAGAGACGATAGGATTTAAATCCTCAAATATACTTTGGCTTTGGATTTCCTGATCCTTTGGATCAGAAAAGGCATCGATGAGAATAGTCTTAGTCTTGAGTCTCGAACCTTGAGTCTTGAATCTTGGTCACGGTGATCGAGTCTTGAGACTTTAAACTAGGCGATCATGATCTGAGGCTAGGCGAAGGAAACGTTTTGTCGGCTTCAAAATATTAGAGCGATTTCTCCAACAATCTCCCGCTTTTTGATGGTACAAAAACTTTCTGTAGATTTGAGCAGAAACTTTGACGCAAAAACATTTCTCAAGCAATATGGCAATCTCATAAAGATTAACAAAGCAACCAAACTCTGCATCCACAGAAAATTGGTTAGTCTTTCATGAGTAATACCATATTACAACACTTGATATGAATGCAAACAGTCAAGCATTAAAATCCACAGCCAATTCAGTCAAGTTCAAGGTCAAGTTCAAGTTCACACCCAAGATTGCTCAAGTCATAAACAAACATAAAAAACTTATAGTCAAAGAAAGTTGAAAGAAAAGTTGGTTGGTTCAAATTGCTTCTCCCCTTTTTGTCAACATTAAAAGGTGAGATTGTTGGAGAAATCGTTCAGAATATTTCATCGAGTCCTAGTACTTTTCAAAGCACGGTAAAGTTTGTAAATATAAGAGGGTTTTGGACTCTTGCGGGTCAACGTCTCGATTACCTCTTCTTACGGATGTTGACCGCACCTTATGGGATAGAAGGCGTTGTGAGGTGGAGAATGAGTTGGGTTACGTCTTGACTCGATAATTCTTCCTCTTGTGAGATCGAAGTGAGTAGGTCCCTCCTTCATCTTGTGGTCCCCTTGTCGCGATTCTTGAGGACTTCCTCGAAGACGACATTCTTCTTGACTTTAAAAGATTTCTTTGCTTGCTTTTCCAAGAGAAGATGACAACTTTCTCGGATGAACTCGAAGTAGAAATCGGTTTGAGAGGAAAAAAACTTTTAGGGTTTTGAAGATTGAAGATGGCTTGTATATATATATAACTCGGTTTTGAAAAGGGAAGTTCAATCGGTACAAGGAAAGTGTACGAATACCTCTTTTTTCGAAATCGATAATTGCAAAATTAATCCTTTTGAAAAGACAAGTTTTTTCTATTTTCACGGAGACTAAAATAAGCTGAACGAAAAATCATACATTTTCGAGTTTAGATAAAGTAACAACTTACGAGTCTATAGTCATCAACGTCGAATTCGTAGAGATTTTGAGAGATTTGAGTCGACGGTCATCAACTTTACGAGTCGAAGGTTGGAGAGTCTCTAGACTTTAACTTCTTCGAGCTTCAAAATGTTGATGCAGGCGGATAAAATCAAATTGATTTTTTCTCCAAAGGCTTTGTGAATATATCCGCTAGTTGGCTTTTTGAATCGACAAATTGAATCGAGATTTCTCCACTTTGAATATGATCTCTAATGAAGTGATGTCGAATTTCTATATGCTTTGCTCTTGAATGAAGAATTGGATTTTGGTGAGATTGATTGCGCTGGTGTTGTCATTTGATTTACGTGCATGAGTCTTTAATCCCAAAGTCTTGTAGGCTGTTGTTTTATCCATAGAATTTGCGAGCAATGCTTCCAAGGGCAACATATTCTGCTACATGTTGTTGAGAGAGCTACGATCTTTGTTTTGTGAAAACCAAGACTTTGTCACTTCCAAGCTAAGCCCGGCAAGTTCTTGAAGTACTCTTTCTATCGACTACGCAGCCGACGGATACGCGTTTGAATATCCCATAAGATTAAAGTCTCCATTCTTAGGATACCAAAGACCCATGCTTGAAGATGAAGCAACGTATTTAATAATACGTTTTGCAGTGAGATGAGATTCTCTAGGATCGGTGATTGAAACCACAACTCTGAGATACAAACACTCAACAAAATGTCAGGTCTAGAAAGCGGTAAGATAAAGAAGTGAACCGATGATACTCCTGTACAGCTTTTGATCAACTTTCTTCCCTTCCTCATCTTTGTCTATCTTCAAAGAACTTGACATTGGTATATCGAGTCTTCTTGCAATTTTCCAATCCAAATCTTTTTACAAGATCATTAGCATATTTTCTTGGTAAATGAAAGTTCCTTCCTTCAATTGCGTTATTTGAAGGCCAGAAAGAATGTTAATTCTCCCATCATACTCATTTCAAACTCATCTGCATAGACTTAGAAAATTTCTTGCATAGACTTTCATTAGGAGATCCAAAATAATATCATCCACATATATTTGAACGAGTAAAAGCTTTTGTTTTCCTTTTTGATAAATAAGGTAGTATCTACTTTACCTTTGACAAAACCATTCTATAATAAAAACTTACTTACGTCGTACCAAGCTCGAGGTGCTTGCTTTAGACCATACGGGGCCTTTCGGTCTACGAAGACTTGGTCGCTTCTTTGGATCTTCAAATCCGGGCGGTTGTTCCACATAAACTTCCTCTTGGATAAATCCATTTAGGAAAGCACTTTTGACATCCATTTGGAATAACCTGAAATTTTTAAACAAGCAAACGCAAGTAATAGACGAATAGCTTCTAACCTTGCTCTACGGGAGCGTAAGTCTCATCATAGTATATTCCTTCTTCTTGCGTGTATCCCTTGGCCACGAGTCTTGCTTTATTCCGTACGACTTTTCCCTTTTCGTTCATCTTGTTTCGAACACCCATTTGGCTCCAATAAGGTTTACCTTTTGGTTTGAAGCGTCAATTCCCGGACATCGTTAATGTTAAACTCCACGAGCTCCTCTTGGATAACTTCGATCCAGCTTTCATCAGATAAAGCTTCTTCTATGCTTTTTGGTTCAATTTCGAGAGATGAGAGCAACGACACTAGACTCTTCACGTCTTTTGGATCACAGTGCGAATTTCTTCATTAATTTCGCCGATAATGAGATCTTTAGGATGGCTTGGACTTGTGCTTCCGATTACTTGGTTGATTTTTCTAGATGATGATCTCTTTCTTTATTTGAATCTTCCTTGAGCATCTTGTATTTGGTCTTCAGTGCGAGATGCTTTTTCAGTTGTAAGCTTAGGAAGGTGCGGGAGCGGGTTCGGACTCTTCATGAGTCATTTGGATTCATCTTGCGTAGAGTCTTGAAATTTGACATTCATTGACTCCTTCAGTGCAGCTCTTCTTGTTATAGACTACGTAAGCTTTGCTTGATGTAGAGTATCAAGAAAGATGCCTTCATCTGATCTTTCTTCAAACTTACCAACTCGATCTTTTGCATTTTTTCAATATAAAGCATTTGCAACCAAACACATGAAAATATGAAACAATAGGCTTCTTACCTTTGAATAATTCATAAGGATTTTCTCAAGAATAAGACATCTTCCAATCTGGTCAAATTCGTGATGTTTAAACTCTACCTTAGGAGGCTTTCGGGGTTTGAGTATGGTTCTGTCCAGGAAAGGAGGGACTTTCGAGTCGATCCACAGCGGTTTCACGGAATTCACAAATTCCATGGCCGCAATCCCATCAAACATACAGTGGTTCATGCATAGCCCCACAACAAATCCTCCACACTTGAATCTTGTCACCTGCATAACAAAGAGTAGAGTCCATATGAGTTCCAAAGGTGGATTTAACTGTCCAACCCGAGGGCGAGGGGAGGGAACTACACAAAACTAGCTAAGATGCAGCGAAAAAGAAAATCAACTGACTGACCTTCACCTACAAAAAAAATGCCAGATACATGAATAATGGACGGACATCCATATATTTTATGCCACCTCTGAAGATTCAACTTACAACTTTTCAACGAAAAGAATGATAAGACGAGTGACATCCACTAAAAAAAAATGTTATCCGACCTGATATACTATGGGAGGTATCTCGAGGATGTTCGTGGCACCAGGAATGTCGTGAACCAACTTTCCAAGACTCACTGGATCGGGTTTGGTGATGTCTCCGATTTCCTCAATGGAACAGCTAGCTTCGGCCTCAACCAAAACAGCACCCTCCCCCGTGAAATCCACTATGAGCTTCCCTTCGGGGCTGATTGTCAGCCTCCCCGAAAGCTGATAGTAGTGAACAAGGACCTTGGAGAGACCATTCTTGATGACCTCAAAAAACTTCCTCGTTGCCTCTTGAATTGGACTTGAAGCAGTAGATGGTGCGGACAATCACCGCGATGTTCTGGTCGAGGTTTGAGAGGTAGTAGAGGCCCTTCTCAGTCTCCTCAGCTGGGGGAACCAGAACGGCTTCTCGTTTCTCTACGCTGAGCTCAAGGGTAGCGCGATTGTTAACAGTAGCCGCCATTAAGATTCGATTGAAAAGCCTGGTCACAACTTCATCAAATCACGCATAATTCATATAGCAGATGCACGAAATTTTTCTCATGGAATGATGCATTGTATATGCACCTCGAATTATAATGAATCTTGTTTCGTTCATCTCTTCACATCGAGTAGACTGGGACGAAACAAGACAAAGAAAAAATGAAGCAAATTTACCTGTGAGATGATCAGAGAGCAGTGGGGCGAGCGAGGGGGGCGGGCATAATATTCATGTGCTTAAGGAAGACGGGAAATATATGAAGAGGAGGTGGCCCAAAAATTTGACGGACAAACGTGTGGGTAAATAAATGCACCGCCATGAAAGATAGGTGATGCTATCTGTCTTGTGTACGCAAAGTGGTATTAGTGGAGGGATTAAGGGCACGGAGGAGAAGAATATGATGAATTTGAGTCTTCTTGAGGAATTGCAATGCTGCGGGGTTGAACTTGAAGGAGGGGTAGGCTACTGCCACTGGCCGCTGGGCTGTACCAAAACGCTACCGGCCAAGTAAAGGGTGGCGTGTGACTGAATTTGGTACTATTGGTTGGTGGGGGTAGGCGTCGATTCTTGGTTTTACATCAAACGGCATTTGGCTAACTGGCGCAACGATCTGAGGCCCGTATTATTATTAAGAAAAGCTTTATGACTTACGCTTATTAGGCCGTCTGCCGTAAAACGGTAATTATAATCTCAATTAATATAACTCACATAAAGAAAACTCTTACATAGGCGTGAGTTGAGTGGGCCCGGCATCAAGAGGATGATGGAGGAAAAGCCGGAGATGACGGAGAAGCGCGAAAAGCTGAACAGGAATATGAAGCTGTTGAGGGAGTCTGTGGAGGTGGTGGCCCAGTTCATGAGCCGGATCGCTGCCGATGGTGATTACAATGGCTAATTAGCAATGTTGTTCTGTTTTTCTTTCTTTCTTTCTTTTCAGCTTGCGAGGGATTATGAGAGGCAAAGATATATATCAGCGTGTTCTTATTTGGTTAGGTGGATTTTTTGTGGGATTCTACTGAGACTTCAATTAGCTTCCTCTGATTAGTTCTTCGTGACGTGCTAGTTAAAATTGGTTTTTAAAATCTTAGAGGCCATTTGGTTAATTTTATATATTAGCGGTCTTTATTTACTTTTGAAAGAAAAACTAAACAGTATTTCACGTTAAATCATTGTTTGGATGACTACAAATAGATCGATTATTTCAAATGAAACAAAAACCAACATAATCTATTATCTTGAAAGCATATATTTCTTTTTTTTTTTTTTATAACTGGAAAAGTGATTCCATCTGTACATACTTTTAGAGACCAACAACATACTTTTAGATCAACTTAGGGCAATTTTTGACATCAAAAGACTGCAAATCTCTTATATATAAGAATATGCATTTTCGTTCTTCTCCACATGCGCTGATAGAGATTTCTTAATTCTTCTCCACATGCGCTAATAGAGATTTCTTAAGGCTATTTTCAACATTAATTAGAAAAATAAGTTGTCTTGAAGTTCCTTTTACTTTTTAATTTATAGCTCGTTTTGTAAGTGATAAATTTATGCATATGAATTTATCTTAGTTCTAATATCTGTAGGGCTGATGCTCACAACAATTGTAGTCCTTCCTTTAAACCTTAGTCTTCCATTCACCCAGAACTTGGCTGATTAAACATCACCGCAATAGAAAAGTGGGCCCTTCCCCAGAGCCTCCGAATCAAACTTTTCCTTGCCATGTGCTCCGTTTTATCTTGTCCTCTAAATATTTACGTGATGAATAATGTATTATAGATTCCCCGCACTTCTTTATATGTAAGTATTCAGGTTGAAATGTGTTTCCTTTGTTTATTTTAACTAGTTTATATTTAGTTTAAATATCTAGTTCATGAGCAAAACGTGTATGGAAAATAAATAATAAAAAGTATAATTAGCAGTTAGACATGATATATATTATTAAAGTGAAAATTATGTTAAATTAGCATTTATTATCAAGCATAACCAAGCATTGCTTTTTTAATTAAGAAACATTTAAATAAACTAAAACAAGTAGTCATGTCAGCAATAATGAAGAGGGCTTTTGTTGTGACATCTTCACTCCAACCTCGATTTTAAGACAGAATTGTATCAGCAATCAATCGTCAAACAGATTAATCATGAGGATCGATAAATCACAACAGTATTAAAAAGGCCACTTTGGGGTGGAAATTCAATTTATCATCAACAAGACGTGGAAACTCGAGAAGTTGAGGGCGGCCCACAAGCAAGGACCCAAGTGGGCCCAAGCCCACGTTGGGCAGCCCAAATCTTATGATAGGTGACCAATTTCACCTGATAAATGACAAATCAATGGATCAAAAAGACCAAGGAAAATTGAATTGAACAATCTTCAGTGTGATAAATTGAATAATATTGAGGATAAAATCATTTTGTCGATGACGAAAACGGGCGACCGGTAAAAGACCAGTCCTAATCATTTTTTTGTCGACGACGAATTTTGTAGTAAATAGAGTATAGAAATTTGCATCGAGCTGGCCCTTAAGCCTATGCTGGGAGGACTGCGAAAAGGTCGGGGAGAGAATTAGAATCAGAACGAGAATAGGAAGAGAGGTGGCGTGGAAATGGGCGGGCACTGATTGCACGCACAACTCCATCCCAAGGGATAAAAGATGTCTTGGTCAATGTTCTTTCCTCGCAATTAACAATTCTTTACCTTTTATCCACCCTCAATTCATATTATATTTATACACACACTTCCGAACCATTTCAAGAAAAATCGTTTCTTCACATTCTTTCTTGACCTCATGTTTTTCTTCACGTAGATTTTCTCCACCTCCATTATTTGAGGTTTATTTTTTTTTTCATTAATGTTTCAATTATTTTTAATATTTCAATAACACCATTTAAATTTTTTCTAATAAAAGGGAAATTTAATTTTTTAAAAAATTTATTGGGCCTTGGCCAATCATGCTTTGTATTAGCCTAGTGGCCACCCCTACTGCTAATGTTGGAATTGAACACCACCCCACCACCACCAACAACTCCACACCTCTGCCGCCAAAATCGGCGCTGCCAAAGCCATTGCCACCACCAGACTCAGCCGCCGTTGACACTAGAGCCCTATACTCAGCCACCATGAATAGTTCTTTTAAATGTTTTATTTTAATGGTGTCATTTACTCATTGTTTTATTGCCTACTAATTTTGCTAATCACCCTCTATTTTTCTACGGTCGTTTTAGATATTGTGTGATTGTAATTATTTCATAACAAGATTACTGGTGATTAATTTTAACAGCTTATAGTGATTTGAAAACAAAATAATAGCATCTGTGCTTTTTATTTTTTCTAAGCGGCAAAATTATGTAATCTTTTTTTTGTACGGGTGTGTCCATTAATATTAGTATTTTTATATATCATTTTCAAATGACTTGATAAATGTACCAAAGTTTGCCCATCATCAACAACAATGCAAAATTGTTCCTACTTTCAAGTTTGTTTTGCTTGATGGTCATCCTTATACCCTCAACAGTTACGTGGGTGCATGCACACGCCTCCCCCCCCCCCCCCCCCCCCCACACACTCTCGGTCCACACACACACACACACATACATATATATATATATATATATGTGTGTGTGTGTGTGTGTTTATAGACATATCATATTCCATAGGCAAGTGAAGAGGACATTGGCCTGAAAGGTGGTGACATACCAAAGGAAAAATGATAAAAAGAACCAGAAAATGAAAAAAAAAAAAAACAAGAAAACAATATTGGTCATTAATGATCGATTATCTTATTTTCAAAACAAAATACCGATTCAAGTCATTTTTTCATCCCCGATTATCTTTTTGCTTCCATGAGTATAAACTTTTGACTAGAGCATCTCCTGCGACACCATTTTCTGATAAGTTGTTGGTATTGTGATCATGGTAGTGTTGGCTTAAATCAAATCTTTTATATCATTCTTTTGATTTGTTCAATGTGAATGATTTGTAAAAAAGAAAAAAAGTTCTTAATTCCAAATATGAACATTTAAATCAATTGTAAAAATGAATCAATGAAAAATAATTTTATTGTATATGAAAAGGTTTAGACATATATATATATATTTTGTAAAAAGAAAAAAGTTCTTAATTTCAAAGATAAACATTTATATCAATTGTAAAATGAATCAACGAAAAATAACTTTATTGTGTACGAAAAATCTTAGACATATATTTATTGTTTCTGATCAAAAAATATATAATCTATTAGTAATTTCAAACGATATAAGATTTTTCAGATGATTTATATTTTGTGAAATAAAACTTTCATATCTCGCAATTTTTCGCGGTGAAGTCGGAGGAAGTGGCTACGGACAGAATCATACCACACGGTGGGCCCCACCTCAACGCCATTCTTCGAATGCATTTTATTACAAGGACGCGGAAGGATCTTCTGTGTGATGGTGTCGATACTTGCTTTTTCTTCCACGTGGCATCAGCCCATCTCCTCTCTTCAGTGGCGGGAGGAATACCATGCCACGTGAGGAAGAAAGCAAGCGTGCTCCTTTTACAGTTTTACTGGCGTCACTACTGAGAATGAGAAATATCACAGCACACCTAGTAAGAGTGATACGTTATCTTAACAAACGTGGTGTTGTTCTCCAAAATCAATTTTGTCAAGTGTTGTTTCACATATTTTGAGGAGGGAAACGCATGTTTTGTGAGAGCATAACCTTTTCTCAATTCATTTAAACCGCTCTTAACAAAAAAAACTTACAATGTATGATACACAAATTTGAGCATTACTAAAACATGTCATATCAAGCCATTCTTGGCGTTCTTCTTTAACATTTGAAGTCGTACCGTAGCCTAGTATAGGAGAAGTCATTCATAAGCTATCACATGATGGTAAATCAATAAATTATGCCATGAGGTCGATGACGAGTATAAGGATTTCCCATTTTTCAATGATCAGTATTTCTGCAATTTGTAAATTACAAAGTAATATCCTTCCTAAGTTTCAGTTGTTTCATTTTGAAAGAAGAAGCAAAGCTATTGCATGACTATGATTGGGCAAATTTGACATGAGGTGGAGCAATGAGATATAAGATAATTTATTATACATTTTTATTCTTTTGAGACTATAGATTCAAAGTGTGCTTCTACGAAAAATGAGTAATTTATAAATTATTTTCATAACTTTTTTTTTGTAAAATTATTTTCATAACCTTGATTTTTTGTATTTTTAAAAAAAAATAGTCAACATATAAATTTCATTAACAACAACGTATCTATGATTTAATAATTGTGTTGATAATGGAAATATTTTGCATTTGTATAATTTTTCAGTGATACGGCATTGATTTTAGGAAAATATTTTTCAAATCATTTATTTTTTGCAAAATAAGTGCATCAATAACAAAATGCCTATATTATCTCTCTTTCATGAAATATAATTTAGTTGGTTACTTGCATTTTTTGTGCATTGATATATTGTAACATAATAAAATTACGTTCTTTGCCGCACTTTGTGTGATGACTCAAATAAGTTGCTTAGCTAAAAACCTGGATCTCAAATTCTAGGAAGGGAGCTGAGCTTTTCATTGTTTTTTTACTATAGTGAAAAGGTCATGGCTTTAAAAAAAATGGACTAATTTATAAAATATTTCCAAAAAATATGATTTGTTGTTTTGTTTAGAAAAATTAGCCACCATATATGCTTTCATTAAAAATAACAAATCTATGATTCAATAATAGCGTTTATAATAAAAATATTTTACAATTGTCCAATTTTTCAACGGATGCAATATGATTTTAGGAAAATAACATTTTTCACGAATACCTTCAAAATTTATGAAGGGAATTGAACTTTTCTTTCTATTTCTTTTTGTAGTTAAAAGGTTATGGTTCCGAAAAAAAAAGGATTAGAGTTTTCGAGTCATCTCAATATATTTCAATATATATTACGATGTCATATCTACTTTTTTAATATTTCCTTTTAAAAAATTGGGGAACTGAGCAAGTTATATATATTAGGAAATATCTGTCGTAATCAGAAATTGTTTATCGTTGAGATAAAATGCGTCTTAATCAACGGCAGATCGGTCATCTCCCTCTTTTCTCTCTCTCTTCCACGATGGACATCGCCGGAACGGCGACGAATTGTCGTTCCTGTCCTCCGAGGGCCGCCAGGACAGCCGGCCAGGAGGAGGACAACGGCGTCATTGGCCACCTGCTGCAACGGAGCTTTTGCCTTGCCGCCTCCAATCGTCGTCGAGATTTCAAAATCTCAGAGATTTCCCTCCCTCTCCTCCCCTCGTCCTCGCAATCCCTCCCTCCCTCTCTCTCTGCAATCCCAAACTCCATTCCTCTTCACCTTCACTCTCTCTCTCTCTCTCTCGAAGAAACCAAGGAACCAGCAAACTCGTTCTACCCATTCTCTCTCTCTTTCTCTCCGAGAAAACCAGTGTCTAGCGAACTCCGCCGTTGATGGGTAAGCGCCGGCGAACGGAAATAGCCGAGATCGCCGACCCGGCTGCCCGGCTCGTGACCTACTCCAAGAGGCGCAAGGGCCTCTTCAATAAGGCCTCCCAGCTCTGCCGCCTCTGCGGCGCTCGCGCCGCCGTCCTTGTCTTCTCCCCCTCCGGCAAGCCCAGCTCTTTCGGCGACCCATCGGCCGATGAGATCATCGGCGACTACCTTCGCCACGGCGACTGCGACGGCGACGGCGACGTGACCCCGCCGACGAGCCTGACCCAGTGGGCGGACTGGATGGAAACGGAGTGGGAGGCTTGCGCAACCGAGGAGGACCTCGAGTCCCTGATCTTGAACTACGAAGCCCTCCGCGACTGCGCGCGCGATAAATTGAAATCTCTGGAGGAGGAAGCATCGCAAGTCGGGGTCGGTGGCGGCGAATCTCGCATTCTGAGCGCGGAGGAGATTGATGCGCTTTTCGAGGGTTTAGGCCAATGCCCAGCGCTCTCAGATCTCTTGACGGACGGCGACGGCGACGGCGACTGTCTCTTGATTCCGCCCGAGAACTCGGCCGGCGGCGGTGGAATTTCCGCAGCGGAGTCCACCCCGGCGCTCTCCGATCTCGAGGGTCACATATCTGATGCTGCCGGCGGTGGAAGTTTTGGAGCGGCGTCGACCCCCACGAGCTCCGATCTTGAGGATCATGGGTTTGATCCGGACGAGTTACTGAATCTATCGGAGGACGGCGACCTTGAGGATAATGGGTTTGACCCGGATGGGTTCCTGAATCTGTTGGAGGACGGCGAGGTGGACGGCGGCCGGAAAGGTCCCTCGACTTCGCCGGAGGACTCAGCTGTCGGCGGTGGATTCAATGCCGACGACTTCTTTGGACTTGAAGATCTGCATGTCCTGCTGTGAATACGATGAGTATATGTTTTGTTTTCGTTTTGAAACGGGAACTGTACAGCATAGCATCATTCAATAAAACGCCAAATTTTTTTGTCTTGAGTACAGAGCTTCCTTTTTTTGATTATTCTGATTGGGATGTCGGATATGGAAGGTGCATGCTGGCATTTATGGATGCTCATGTGATGCCAATGTTGGCAATCTTTCCTTAAGCCTTAGATAGGTCAGGAATAAATGGCTAGGTAGACATATGCTAAACTCGTTTTACTGGTGCGGTTGGAAGTTCACAAATGCCACGAGTGTGGACAACCTCTTCGTGAAAGCTTTGAGCCTCCTGCAGATGAAAATTGGACACCTGGAATTTTTGGTTGTGCCGGACGGCCAAAGTTGTAAGTTTCAGGACAACTGAACTTTTTGCATAATGTTGTCTAGTGAGTGGATAATAGAGAATCTTGTTGTCTCTCATTCCAAACATGCTAGCCATCTGCACATTTGAGGGCAAGATCTAAAACAATTTGTGAGCAGGAATGGATGGTGTTCAGATAGTCTCGGTAACAAAATTGCCTCTTCCTTTTGCTGTATGTGTTTTACGAATATCCGACAATGGCGCAAAATGCATGAGCCCATTATTGAAGCACTTGAATTACTTTTGGAACTGAGCTGGTATTATTAATGGGATTTCCCTCGGGCTTGGTGAACGAATTGAGGAAATATCGGAAAAGATTGTCAAATTTCAATTAAGGTCCACCCAATATAGGCTTGAGTTTAAACAAGAGTTAAAATGAGCGGCTGAGTAAGCCTGTGAACTGTGAAGTAAGCATTAACGATGGATAGTTTACGGTCAGTAGGTCACAACATTCTGCTGGGCTGCTCTGGCTGTACTTTGCTTATTCATTTGTGCCTTGTCTTAGATTATTCTTCAGATTGTCTCATATCACATTTTGGGCTGTTTAAGGAAAAGCTTATTGCATGAGTTCCAATGCAGGCTGGACTGGACTATTTTGCCCTTGTGTCCTGTTCGGTCGCAATGTTGAGAGCTTGAGAGAGGACACTCCTTGGACTACTCCATGCGTCTGTCATGCCATTTTCGTGGAAGGAAGCATTGCACTAGCAGGAGCTACACCGGCCTTCAATCGCATTGACCCTCATACGTCATTTCTCATTGGTAAGGGCTTAATATTTGCTTGGCGGATGTGTGGCATTTACACTGGTCTTGTTCGCCAATCACTGCAGAAGAAATAATCATTTGAAGGTACTTCAAGCTTTTTCCATGTGCTTTTATCTCCCTTTATTCAGTGAACAACGTGGACTCAAGAACCATCTGCCCGTAAACATTTAATTGCATATTGGCAGCTATGACTGGAGTTGTTTCACTGTGCACCGATCACAAATACCTGTTGGCATGTATATTCTGTAGCAAACAATTGCCGTTTACTCTCTGGAGGAAAATCTCATTTTCCTGGGGATGCAGAATCTAGATTTATTACAAATGACGAATACCTAAAGTGAGAGGTGTGCGATGTCCTATGCTTTCGACATGTTAAAGAAAGGTGCTAATTTATTTACTTTTAGAAAGGGCTTGTGGGAGTCTCCAAAAGATACCTTATTAAATAGTTTGCTTGTTAAGCAAAGTTTCTATCTCGAATGGTGCCAATAGCCTCATCATGACTGTAATTTCTCTTGCAGGTTAAACAAGCTTGAGTAGTAAAGTATTTGACCATTTTACTTAGTACATTTGGATTTTTTTTTTTTTTTGGCACTTCTTACTTAAACGAGCAAGTTCTATTCCTCTTGTCTGACTCTTTCCATTTCCTCCTCGCTGCTAACGACTGCAGAATTCCTCGTGTGATCCATGCTTGGTGCATTGCTGCATGCACTGGTGCGCTCTGTGTCAGGAGCACAGAGAGATGAAAGGTTGACTCTCAGAAAATGTTGTCCCGCCAATGAATACTGCAAATTCTCCCCCTGTTCAAGGGATGAACTCTGTGAGTGAAGCCCAGGATTTTGCACCACCTTCTGCACACAACAGTGAGCACACGAAATTGGAAATGCAAGCTTTATAGCAACATAAATCTCTCTACATACGGAGATAATACTCAATCACTGGCGTTCGTCAATTTGGCATCATATTTGTTGGCGATCTTCTTTGTGTTTGTTTAAGATTTTGATGACTTTGATTCAGGATTCTGTGCGACCTTGTGGTGCCAATGGACCATATTGCTAAATTTGGACAAAATTTGGACCCAATCAGATTTCCAAAAGATAATAGTAGCTGTTGAACTGTTACTCGCAGGAAGTTGTTTTGTCAAATTTCCTTATGCAAGTCTTGGATAACATCTTCATATTGATGTCAATCATCATTTGTTTGCAGTGATATATTTTATATCTTCTTTCTATTATTCTTATTTCAGGCTCCAATCCATTTCACATCTTCTAATACTCGGAGGACAAGTATTAATATTTGTATAGGACATTGAAATTTGCTTTTACAACACAAGTCACTCAATCATACCAATGAATTATTGTCTGTTGGCTGTTCTTCATATTTTTACTGCTGATATGTGCTGGTATCTCTGTTGGTTTTTTCGCTTGACGCAGTATGGAGTTCCTGGCCACATCTGCAGCTAGAGATGGTCCACTTGTTGCTTTTGGTGGATGGGCTGGTGTCAACACTGTCAAGAGAGTACTTTCAATGATAACATGGAAGGCTTGGCCTTTGTCAATTTTGTGGTCTGAATGTTAGTGCTGAACACCATTCGAGGAGATAAATTATCTGCAGCTTGTAAGGAGATACACAGGCGGTCAAAAAGGATCAATTGCTTGTCTAATGACCTTCATGGCTTCTTCTGGTGAGGTATATATTCATAACTCATTTTTATTTAGCTTTCATTGTTTTGTTACTTGGCTGTGAATGCTTTTTATATGGACAAATTGATGGAATGAGTTTCTTAGTCTAAACATATGGATATTGTGAGGTGTGAGTATTAACTTATAATTTTAGGGTAAAAAGCCCTACCTGAGATCATGAGAGAAAATGAGAGAGATCATGGAAAAAATGAGAGTAATGAGAAGGGAAGCAAAGAAAATGAGAGGGAGTTGCATGTGTCACGGCCAAGAGGTTTTTGTGGGCCATGTCTTTTCGAGGAGGACCTCCTATGATCGCTAGGATTCCAACAGGAGCTCTTCCGAAACGTTCCAAGGGCGGGCGATACGGTAATTGAGCCAAAGTTTAGAACTCTCCTGTCATTAGTGTCGGTAGTTGGTAGGTTTGCAGTGCGATCTCATCCATGGGATGAAAAGTCGATCAATGGATGTAATCATAGGACCTCTAGTATAAAAAGGGGTGCTCTCCCCCTCATTTGTATCCATCTAAACATTTAAGTAATAGAAAGGCTCATTTCTCTTTTCTTTCTTTAGAAACTTTCTCTTTCTATGATCCGGGTGAGCGAGTGAGTGAGCGATTGATCGAGCAAGGCTTGCTTAGGCATCCCAATAATCCAAGTCGTTGATCCAAAAGTGCCTAAGTCGCTACACGGTCACGATCCCAATCGATCAGCCCATGACACATGATGGTTGTGGCTATTTTGTTGGCCACGATGGCATTTAGGCAGCCATGAATCCGTAGGTACAATAACCGAAAGCAACCTTATGAAAGAAATATTATTCAAATGTTCCATATTAATTTTTGAAGTTTTAATTTGTTTAATGTAAATAATTAGTAAAATACGATAAGTATAGGTGTTATTTTCCTTTTGAAACGGCAATTGTACGGCTCTCATCAGATAACATTAATAAAGCTTCAATTTCTTTTCATTCAGATGGTAAATTTGGGTAAACTAGGAATGATAATATTCATCAGGTTATGATGTTTGCTGATATTGAATGGAAATGATAATATTCATCAGGTCTCATCTCAAAAACCAATTTGGATGACTCTCAAATATCTGTCTTTTGGAAATCGCTTCACTAGGAGATTCTGCACAGAGCGACCATGAGCTTTGTAGCTTCTAAGTCTGTGGCTCGAAAGATCTAATTAATGCACTAAGTACTGGAACTTTCATGATAAAGATTTGTAGCACCTGCTATTAGTAGTTGGTCATTTGTGATGTTTTGAGGTACCATAAAAATTAAACTTTCCTCATTGTACTTGTCATATATTATAGTCGCTAGAACCAAGAAGCTGAAGCCTGGAGTCGAAATACAAATACTGGGTGAAGTGGGTTTTCCAAAATGTAAATAACGTTTGGTAAAATCTGCATCGAGAAACAACTTTGGTCAAAATACCGTTTAGTAAAATTTACATTTGTAAATGATGTTATTAAATTAAAAAACAAAAAAAAATATTTGTACTTTTTTTTTTTAAGTTCCAACCGAACCGTCGAATCCGCAGCCAGATTGCTGGATTTGGCCCTCGAATGGTTGTCGGGGTCGGCCAACCCCAGGCGGAGGCGGCCATTGCTTGGGGTCGCGTGACCTCAGGCAGCCGTTGCCTGGGGTCACCCGATCTCAGGCGATTGTCGCCTGAGGTCGCTTGATTGCCTGGGGTCACGCGACCTCAAGCGATCACTTGGGTCGCGTGATTCAGGCCATCAGTTGCCTAGGTCACGCAACCCAAGCGTCGCCTAAAGTCCGGCCCCTTGGCCAGCAGTCATTGACCTCCAATTGGCTTCTCCGGAGAAGATGAACAGTAACTGGAACTTGCATTTCAAAAATGCAAGTTCCCAAAAGACCTCTAGACTTGCTTTGGACTAAGGGCCCTTAGGGGATGAATGATAATCATTTTTTTTATTTTTATTTCTAGAAGAGTTTCTAAGCAAAAATAACCGTTTACTAACGACACAAAATTTATACTCTAAAAATATAAATTCGTTTGATAATGACAAAAAATTTCTTTTTCGGACGATGGTGGAGCAACGATCGGAGAGACCGATGAGACCCGGTGGTGATGGCGGCGTTCGGTGGATAATGGTTGGTGGCGACAAACGATGAGAAATTTTTTTATTTTTGAATTTTATTTCAAAAATAGAGAAGTACTTCTTATTTATATTCCAAAATTCTTACTGTAGGTTTATTAAATGCAACTTGATGCGTATCTTATCAAAGCCGCCCAAAAAGGCATGGACTTGTTGGGCGAAGGTGGATTTGGTCGAGTATACAAAGGAACCCTCCAGGGGACCGGACAGGTGACAGAGAGGCTTCCGCTCAAATCGTGGGAAAAAGGGCTTATGCAAACCGCGTTGTTGCTGTCAAGCAACTCGACAGGCATGGTCCTCGTGTCATGTCGAGTCTCTTGCACCACGAAAATCTAGTTAATCTGATCGGGTATTGTGCCGATGGAGATCAAAGACTTCTCGTGTATGAGTATATGCCCGGAGGTTCTCTAGAAGATCACCTGCTCGGTATTTGTAACAGTCTAAATTTGATTTAGAATGTATTTTTGCTGAATCAGCGTGCTGATAACGTAGATGAGGAGATATCTCATCTACCTTCTTTGTTACAAATCATTACTAACTCGTATCGTAGTTCGTACCGCAGACATTGGACCGCAGCAGAAGCCTCTGGATTGGCTCACAAGAATGAAGATTGCATTCGGCGCTGCACAGGGTCTCGAGTATCTGCATGATTAAGCCAATCCGCCCATTATATTCCGCGACTTGAAGTCCTCGAACATCTTGTTGGATGAGGCTTTCAATCCGAAATTATCCGACTTTGGACTGGCCAAGCTTGGGCCTGCCGGAGACAAGATGCACGTCTCATCCAGGGTTATGGGTACTCATGGCTATTGTGCTCCGGAATATGCAAGAATTGGCGAACTTACACCAAAGTCCAATGTGTATAGTTTTGGAGTTGTCCTGCTAGAACTCATCACCGGACGCAGAGCAATTGAACGACAAAACCCCCTGATGAGCAAAATCTAGTTGCTTGGGTAATTCTACGATCCAATGATAGTCAATGTAATTTATGTTCTCTTCATCCTACTCGCCAACTTGTACAGGGGGCGCACAGTGAGGGGTCCCCATATGATGCCGATTCGATTCATTCCAAGCAATCAGGCGATGAGCATGTCCACTCATGATCATAAGTTCCTGTCACTTGGTCATCTTTATTTTACATACAAGAGTTTTAAGTTCTCCCTCTTTATTCATTTGTCACTGTTCAACATGGATATATACAATCTTGTAGCTGCTGAAGAGGACAACACGCATTCGATCTCTGGGCAGGTTTGATCAATTGAGTTATTTCTTACTGTAGAGAATGTAACACATTGCTTTTTTGTGCGCATACTTCAGCGTCGATGCGTGATGCTCTCCCAAGAATAGGCAACTAAGAAATATACTATCTGCAAACCACGTGGAATGAGAGTTGACACGGTAATTTATTTATATGGAACAACCTCATTTTTCTCCACATCAACACTAAAACTGCAAGACCAAAGTTTAGAATAAATTCTAAGCCGAGGGTATCTTGAACATGTCCAGGCAACATTCGGTCCTGAGTCCTCTGTTCGAGAACTTGTGGTAATATTCTTCATAAGTGAAGCTCCTGTAAACCACAGGATGCTCGTGGTCAATCAAGCCCTGAGCAAGTCCAATTAGGGCTTCTGGTGATGGGAAATAAAAAGTTGGAATTGAGATTCTCTCCCTGTCACGGTTCACCACTGCTCTATGAAGTACGCTCTTGTACTTGTCATTGCTAATGACCTAAATCAGTAAAAAATCATGTCTAGTTCCAAGACTTGTTGAAAAAACAAATGATGAACTTGTGCAAAAAGATGGAATCAATTTTAATCAACCAGAACAATCATGCAATTTTTGTTTCTTTTACTAAGCTAAAAAAAAAAAGTCGCTCCTTCCTATTTTGATGGTACGTTGTACCAAATTCTCCTCATTAGCTTTAGAGTCTCATCCTGGACATGTTTCAAAAGAGTGTAGCCAAAGTACCTACATTTGATCTCCTATGTTGACAATGAAGGTGTTGGGGATGGGATTGACAGCAATCCATTTTCCATCCCTAAGGACTTGTAACCCAAGCACGTCGTCCTGAAGTAGGATGGTGATTAAGTTCTGGTCAGTGTGGCCCGGCAACCCGTAGGTGAGCTCGGGCTGTGGGCACGGCAAATAGTAGTTCATAGCCATGTGCTGACCATGCTTGCGCAAGTTCTTGCTTATGTATTCCCTTTCAAGCCCCAGGCTTTCTGATATGGCTTCCAACAGTTTGAGCGCCAGTTCTCTTACTCTTGTGCAATACTCTCCCACCTCCTTCCTGCTAGTCAAGAAGATTTCACCGGTAATGCAGTTAAAGTGTGCCAGCAAGCCAAGACACTTGAAGTTTGGCGAAAAAATCGAGAACTTTTAGGCATGCTCTTTCTAACTTCCGCAACGTGGTAGTCATAATAAATCACTGGAAAGTACCACTTTCTTTTTCTTGACTGGCTGACATTCCACATGGATCAGTATTGTCTATTGGTGAAAAATAGGCATGCTTTTTGTGCAGAGTTATATACTTTGATCTCCTATCTGGGTGTCAAATTCGAATCTTTCTCTTCCCACGAGAAAATATTCAGTGGTTAGTGCGCGCCACGTCATTCGCTGACCTGGTGCGCACTAACCAATGCAATACCGGCACGTGTCCCCGAGCGGGACCAACTGAAAAAGGAAGGCGCTGGTTTTTGATCTCGGCTCGGCTCGGCTCCACCGACGGTCAGCTTATTCTTCCCGCTCAAAATTTTTTCTCTCTCCTCACTCGAATTTGTAGGGTTTTTTTCTGTCTCCTCTCTCGCCTTTCTCACTCTTCCCTCCCCCTCTCTCTCTCTCCTTTTTCTCCCGACGAACAGGACGCGACCTCCGAGTCTATCTGTGTCACCTCTCTCCGCCTCCGCCTCCGCCTCCGGACCTCCGCCTCCGCCTGGGTCGCTGGTCATCTGCCTCTGGCATCTCGGTCTCGTTCCCGAGCGGCACGAGGCTCCCCGCCGCTGACTGGCCGTTGTTCCTGACGCCGGCACGCTCTGTCGCGAGGGAGATCTCAGCGAACTTGGGCGGGGTCGACGGCACGGCGAAGAAGGAGAGGGCTGCTGCATTTTCTCTCTCTTTCTCGGTGATTTCAGGCTCGACGTCGAAGCAGAGAAGGAGGAAGAACAAGAACGAGATGAAGGAGCAGAAGGAGAAGATGGGTCCTTGCTTTCTCTAGCATCTCGGTCTCGTTCCCGAGCGGCACGAGGCTCCCCACCGCTGACTGGCCGTTGTTCCTGACGCCGGCACGCTCTGTCGCAAGGGAGATCTCAGCGGACTTGGGCGGGGTCGACGGCGCAGCGAAGAAGGAGAGGGCTGCTACATTTTCTCTCTCTTTCTCGATGATTTCAGGCTCGACGTCGAAGCAGAGAAGGAGGAAGAACAAGAACGAGATGAAGGAGCAGAAGGAGAAGATGGGTCCTTGCTTTCTCTGGCATCTCGGTCTCGTTCCCGAGCGGCACGAGGCTCCCCGCCGCTGACTGGCCGTTGTTCCTGACACCGGCACGCTCTGTCGCGAGGGAGATCTCAGCGGACTTGGGCGGGGTCGACGGTACGGCGAAGAAGGAGAGGGCTGCTGCATTTTCTCTCTCTTTCTCGGTGATTTCAGGCTCGACGTCGAAGCAGAGAAGGAGGAAGAACAAGAACGAGATGAAGGAGCAGAAGGAGAAGATGGGTCCTTGCTTTTTTTGCTTCTGGGTTTATCTCTTGAAGTTCCCTTCTACCATTTTCTGACAGAGGAAAGCCGCCGTTTTTCCATCTTTTTTTCGTTCCTTTTTGGTTCGTTGGTTTTTGATGGGAGGGACAGTGTTTGTTTCTCAATTCTGTGAATTTTTTTTATGTTTGGAGAGGTTGGGTGTTATGAGTTTCTTGTTTGGCGGTTGTTTTAGCGATGATCACTCACCGGTTGTTGGGTTTGTGATTTGGAGGGATGCTTTGCGTTGGTTTGGATCGATCACCGTTGCTCGGCTCTCGGGTTGTGTCGTAGTGCGATTACGACGAGTTTGAATCATTGTGGAATTTTCCCAAGAGTGTGTTTTCACGTTCACCGAAGTCTATTGCGTGTTGTTCCGTTAGATGGTATCGAGTGTCAATGCCTGTTGGTGGAACCAAAGCTTGATTTTTGTGGATTTGTCTGCAGGATCACTCCTTTGTAATGCGTCAAGTCTTTTTTTTTTTTTTTCCGTCCCTATCGCGATCTATCTTGGTTTGTGACACAATGGACTAGTCGAAAATGGTGATTAAGGGATGATGTATACCATAATCACAAATATTGTGGTTCCACTAATTAGATAATGTTGACACGTTTTTTCTTACTTTTTCCTAATTACTACGTGGTTTAATCATTGTGCCCTTTTTTAAAAAAATTTATGTACTCATGTATTTTCTTAATAATTTTCAGGATCTTTTGGAGTGCTCGGTGAAGGATTAGTTGGACTTGGAATAAAGGCCTGGTGGCCATTTGATGAGATGTGAGCACTCTAGACATTCACTAGCAATACTTTATTTCTGTCTTGGTTGAGCATGTTATTTGTCAATCCTCATCTCCTTCTTTCACAAGGAACTCAAATTAGGAACAACGCGACCAGAACAAAGTACACAAGGAACGAACGCGACAGGATGGCGGACGTTGTCGAAGGCGGGGCATCTTCTCACGATGTTCGTCCCTCCCGTCTTCTCCAGACAGGGACTTCCTCGTCCGGAACAACGGCGATCAGGTGAAACTCAGTTCTCTTCTTTCACTCTTGCTCTTTCACTGGATGAGGTGAAAGAAAAAGAATTATGGGTCGGCGTCCTTGTCCAAGTTCTCGTGGCCTTCGTCTTCGTGGGGTTGTTTCGCTGATCGGTTCTTGAATTTCGAACTAGGGAGTCTGTGGTGACAAGCGTCGGTTTGTGATGGCTAAGGTAGCGAATTTAGTTCAAGAGAAGCTAGAGTTGGTCTGATCTAGGATCATCATTTTCGAGTGCTGTCCATTTGGTTCCTTCGGCTTGGATGATTGGTAGTTGATGCATTACTTTTTAGAGAAAGACATGTTACTTGGAGTTGGATCGGGTGGGAGCAGTGTATATGGATCTGATATTGCTAGAAGTAATGCTCTTTAGTGTAAATGCTCACACCTTCGGTGTGGTATACTTGTTTTGGTGGAGAAGACTGCTGATTTGCTAACTATTTAATGAGCAGTGCGTAAGGGAAGTGCTTCTGCAGTTGGCATTTGGATGTGTATCTTGAGCATTTTTAGGATTTTTGTGTGGTGGTCAAGTGATCTAGTGTGCCTTGCTCGCTGATTACTGTATGAAAGAACTCAAATTAGGAATCTTTTTGTTCTATATCAGGTTAAGGTCAATAGCTTGAAGGGGAAGAAGATTGGCTTGTACTTCTCCACATCGTGGTGCGGTACGTGCCACCGGTTCACCCCAATTCTGGCGGAGGTGTGCGATGAACTTTCCCTAAAAGGTGCCGTGGCTTGCAATCCCCTTTTCCGACTTGGACAAGCGCAACAGCTTGGATGAATTGTATAAGGTGAGGGGGATACCCCACCTTGTCATTCTCGATGGTACAGGTACGGTCTTAACAGATAGCGGGGTTGCGATTGTCCGTGAGTATGGAGTGGAAGGTCACCCTTTCATCCAAAGAGTTGAAAGACCAGGAAGAAGCTGCTAGGATAAATCAATTAGTGACCTCTCTTTTGGTCCATGGATCTCGTAACCCGTAGTTTCGTCCAATGGGAATCGGGTAAACCTAAAAAGATCTTCGATGCATTTGAAACGATGGTCGCATGTGCTTATGATTCGGTTTTCCATCCTCCTTTTACTAATAGTTATGTGGCTAAACTAGGTTCCTGTTACTGAGCTTGAAGGGAAAACTGTGGGTCTGTACTTCTCGTTGTCCGTGCACAGGGCATGCGTCGATTTCACCCCTAAGTTACGGGAGGTTTATGAGAAATTGAAGGCCAGAGGAGAGAGTTTTGAGATCGTTCAGATACCTCTTGATGATGATGAAGCGTCATTCAACCAATCCTCTGGAAGCATGCCATGGCTTTCATTACCATTCAAAGACAAGAAATGCGAGAAGTTGGTGAGGTACTTTAAGCTGTCGACCCTACCCACTCTGGTCATTATCGGTCAGGATGGGAAGACTGTCCATCCAACGTTGCCGAAAGCTGTCGAAGAGCATGGCATCACAGCTTACCCCTTCACTCCAGAAAAGTTTGTGGAGCTTGCAGAGATAGAGAAGAAAAGGGAAGAATCTCAGACCTTGGAGTCGATCTTGGTTTCAGGGGATCTGGATTTCGTCATTGGAAAGGATGGAACCAAGGTAAATTTTTTTTTTCCCCTAGAAGCTAATGACTAGGGAAATTTTTAATGTCTACAATGAGGTCCTAAATATTGTTGTCCCTGGGTTACTTGACCTGAGGAAAGGATTGAAACCAGGTCCATAACTAGGAAAATTCTTTCCATATATGCAGTTTTCACATGCCTTCTCCATTGATTGGCGGTTCATCTAAAAGGTCGTTTCTTAACTTTGATTGCAGATTCCAGTATCGGACTTGGTAGGGAAGACTGTCCTCCTTTACTTCTCCGCACACTTTGGTGCCCTCCTTGCCGAGCATTCTGCCGGTGCTTACGGAGGCATATGAAAAGATCAAGGCCACGTACGATGCCTTTGAGGTGATCTTCATCTCCGGCGACAAGGACCAAAGCGCCTTCGACGATTATTTTGCTCAGATGCCATGGCTGGCGCTCCCCTTTGGTGTTGAGAGGAAGAATTTCTCGAGTCACGAATTCAAGGTCAAGGGGATCCCCATACTTGTAGCCATAGGCCCAACGGGCCGACGGTGAGTAAAAAAGCAAGGGATCTTATAATGGACCACGGGGCTGATGCTTATCCTTTTACTGCCGATCATCTCAAGGAAAAGTTCAAGGAAAGTATAAAAGGCTGGCCAGAGAAGTTGAAGCATCCTTTGCATGAAAAGCACGAGCTCGTTTCTGCTCAGAGGAGAAGGTACATATGTGATGGCTGCGGTAAGGCAGGGGAGGGGTGGTCGTATTATTGCGAGGAGTGTGACTTTGATCTCCACCCAAAATGCGCTGTTAAAGAAGAGAAAACGACTAAAAACGAGTTAGATGAAGACGATGAAGCAGCTGGGGAGGAAGCAGAGGAAGGAGGAGATGCCAAAGAGGGATGAATTTGTGATGGTGAGGTCTGTTAAAAGGCCTAGAAGTTACTGTCTAGTAGTTTCGTTATACATGACTTCTTTGAAGCAGTTCTTTTTTTCTTTTTCTTTTTTTTTTTTTTTTTTTTTTTTTTTCTGGGTGTATGTTTCCGAGCTTGATCTGCAAAGGGTTGTATGTGAGATATATGGCGTGTATTATGACTTTGACAATTTGTTGTCGTAATATAATGTTCATCGTCGACTAGCCGTGTGCCAAACAGAGTGGTAGGCTTGAATAGTCCGTTTGTCATGCAAGTGTCTCTGTCTCTCCTTTTGATGATGCAGCTTCGAGATTTGCATGCACACTGGACTTAACAGAACATGTTTAATCAATACGCTTTGTATGGATCTTTCCTCAAGTCCTGGTGGTTAGTTCTTGTTCAGTTTATGGTTATGGTAATAGGTCCTCTGTTACATCGGAGATGGTGACTCTACATCGGATATCTTGATATAATTTGTGGCAATGAAAAGTTAATCATCCCGCATTAATTCTCCAAAGTCTTGCTTGATGATCCCATGCTCTGGAATGCATATTGCTAGTCTTCTTAAGGAAGAGCGATCGTAAGAAACAAGACAGAAGAAGTGCTGCAAAAGTAGTTCCTTCTTTGATACTCAATAGTGATACTACATGCTTATAGAAGGTTCGGTTTGCAGAACTGTCGGCTTTTCTAGGCCGAATTGTGCAGCTCTCGTTCACGAAATAGCATCTGTGAGCAATGTCTAGTTGTTGGGGAAAGAAGATGGATTGATTCAACTTCCCCTTATATCAGACTCAAATGTAAATGTCAGGAGCATGAGACTTGATGTTCATAAATCTTCCACTTCGTCAAAGAGGTAAAATTTGCAGATTGAACCGGTACATTTGACTTCGATTGTGCCTTCCTTCTTTAGTAGAAAATGGAACTTGGTACATTCAAAGACACCGTATGCTTTCAATTTCAACATTTCCACACTTCTTTTCCTCTTTCTCTGGTAAGAACAAAGAAATGTTGGCATTAACTGCGTTTCAAGACTAAACCTAAATCTATAGATTTTGATTGAGAAATGTTTGGAGTCCCATGTGATTTACCGTGGCTGAATCATGATCAAGAAAATGAACCAGTGGTTGAAGTTTATCCTTTTGAAGACATGACTCCATCACAATTTTAAAAATTGGTCATGTGTAAGGTTTAACTTTTCTTTGTACGGTAAGTGCACTTGAAATCTTAAATAACATTTAAATTAAGAAATCAAATTTGGATAAAAATAACACCCTTTTAGCTTTATCATTTTTGTTTTGACTACGTAAGCTCCATGTGAGAGAAAAAATAGTAAAAAAGCTATCCGTAGTCAAGGGCCAAAAAGAACATGAACACAGCATTTTGATATTTGAATAACAAAGTTTTCAAGATATCTTCTAACAATACAAAGAGTGAGAATTAAGAACCACCTTATTCTTTATAACAATAATTACAAATTCAATATTGTTCTGATTTGCAAAACTAACAAAGTTAAGTAATGTCGATTTTGATTGTATATCTACACACTCAAAAGCTGCAGAAATTCTTTAGATCCTCTTTCTTGGCATATCAGCTTGGTATTAATCTTCGAAATGTGAGGATACAGATCCTTGGAGTTCCTAATCGTCCCCTCGGTGACTCCAGTAGCAAGTGATATATCTGCACAAACATTCGATTATTTATATGCATGTGTTGTCTCAAATGCCATTTACATATGCACCAATAGGTAATTAGTTGTTTAAATTGAATAGAATTGGGGAAACTAATACCTTGGGCAACCGAGCTTGATGGTGCATGGGTCCTCTCCTGGGGACAGATCGGCTTACCTTCCGATGGCTGAACTTCGGGTGTTACAACAGAATTCCCTCCACTCAAAGACCTCTTGCTTGGAAAATGGGAGCCACCAAGCATTCGAATACATATCCCAACCCTGAGGGCTACGTGAAACCCAATACATATCCCCATCGAAATCCCCACCAGCTATTTCATCGGCCAAGGAGCGCAGTCCACTAGTAGGAAAAAATATAGCATACTTTGAATTTCCAACTTTTGTTTCCAGAGCTTCCACATATGTAGCGTTCAAAACAAGAATATCCCCGAAGTGCAAACCAGGATTGCGGTATACTAATACCTTCCCTGAAATTTGTCCTTTGTCACTGCATTGATGATTCAAGCAAACTATTAAATAGTAAAGACACCCGAAACAGCATTATAACATCAAAGCCCAATAGGTAATTACACCTTTTCCCCAAAGTTGTGAATATCAAACTCAAACGTGGGTTAACAAGAACAGAACCAGAGATGGGATGTCATCAAAGCAATATAACACCATTGATGTCTAAATCCAAGGACCAGATATGGAGGCATGTAACTAAATTAAACATCTAAGCCCCAGACAAGCATAGCTACAGTTATTCTTTAGCACTTTTAAGAATTCCTGTGGGATCGGCTGTCCCCATTAGATAGTAAGAATCTGGAATAGGAATCCTTCCTCCTTTCAAACTCTTCTTTTCATCGTTCATCGGGATGGACAGACGATTACGTAGGTATGTTTCGTCCGAGGAATCCCGAGATAAGATCATTCTAGCTGCGGTCAAACCATCCTTCTTGGCATGATTCACCTAAACTGTTCATACGGTAAAAGAACAAAAGGAAAACACAAGGGAAAATGTTTACACATCAAATAGCAATTGAAGGAAATACGCACCCAGGGGAAGTAAAAGCAGCAAAGATGAATAGAGATGCATTTTTTTACTTATGCATATTTCGAATCAAGAAAAAAAAAAAAAAGAAGCACATCCAAGTATAGAAAAAAAAAATTGGAGAGAAATCTCTTTTCGGACTGTTTTAAGAATAGACATTATTTCAACAGTCCAAATGTTCAGAAGAATACTACCTCTTAGAGCTGCTCGTTTACTAGAGATGACAATATTTGCATCTCCCAAAGCATTCTCCACCATGTCCAAAAGAAATTCATTAGGGACCCCGCCATAGCTTAAAAGTGCAATCAAAATCTTTGAAAGATATGCAGGCTTTGGTTTATTACTGCATCAATGAGGACCAAGGTCTAATCAGTTCTTCCGAAAAGGTAAAATTTGCTGAAACTGCTTCCACTTCAAGGGCATCTAAGTCCAACTTCTCTTTCTTCCGTAAGGATTTCTTTTTCTTGGGCTTTCTGAATCGAAGCAATTCTTATTGAGTGTATTAATTGGACGAGTTCTTGGCAGATGAGGTGAGATCTTTACAATGACTATTTGAAGAAGCACCCTGTAGCCTCCTTCTTAGCTGTATATGAAGTACATGAAACTTTTTTAGAACGACCAAGCAGACCCCATTCCTATTCTAACTAATGCTGAACCACAATATGCATAAAAACTAGTTACCTCTTCCAATTTCCTTTCAGCTTCATAGGTCAAACATCCACTTGAGTCAAGAGTTACCCCTGAAACCATCAAAAGAAGTGGGAACGCAATAGCTAGATATGACACTTGTAATCAGAAAAGAGAAAAAAAACTAACCTCATCTTGAGCCGGATCATCATATTGTGGTAGTACTTTCTTTCTCTAACGGGGTCATCACTGAATCTAAAAATGACAGTGCTAATAATAAGTTGAGTGTATGCATATACCAATAGGGAAACCGAGATGCAAGTGTGGGACAAAGACATGTGACATGCAATACACGGTTAATGCACCTGCCTAACATCTGGTCTATGTTTGTCAAACATATGAACTTGATTGAATCCATACCTTCTACATTGACATCAAATCCAGCCCATATTGCTTAAGGGGATATTCATACCCACCGATCCGCTTGCCCCATAACATAACAAGTATCGTAAGAGCAATGTAAAGGCCAAAAATGCAAGCAAAATCAGCAATTCAGGAGGAGCTATGCGACATCCAGCTCTGCACAAGTGTTGGAAATAGAGGAACAACAACGGCGACCGAGAGAACAAGAACCATGGCAACGAACTCCACAATCCTAAGAATATCCCGGCAGAAAATTGCTCAGAATATATAGCAAATTGCATAATAGACTTGGGAACCCATTCAAACTACAGAAACTAGAAAAAGTGATATAAAGAACATGTGTTTTCAAAAGAATTCTAAGATATCACATTCCATGTGCAATATCTTTCCAGGCCGGGAAGATTATTGTTGATTTCTTAACATGTGTTACCTTTGCATCAAAAAATACAGATCTCTTATTTGAAAAAAACTATCGGAGGAGCTGTTCAAGATGGGAAACAATGTGAGAATCGACTAAGTTCTATGGATTATTTTGCCTGTCGAGACCACATTTACCGAAATCTTAAGCGACTAAGGGAAGATTATTGTTGATTCCTCAGCTCACACTTTCTGGAGCGACTAAGACAATGTTCACATTTACCAGAAATCTAACACAGGCAACTATGATAGCAAACCGATAAAAAAAAAAAAAAACACAAGGAACTACATTCTCTCTTACCACACGGAGAGCAACAACAAACGGAATTCCAGAACCGGCCTTACCGCGACCACGTCGCGGCGAAAGTACGGACGGCGTCGAACGTGCTCTCAATGCGCACCTTCGGGATCCGGTTGGCGCGAGGTCCGACTTCCTCAACCAGTGGTGCCCGACCATGGGCCCTCGTCGGTTCGCCATCGCACTCTTCTCCAGCTCCTCCATCTCCTTGAACGCGGCTGGGCGGGGCTCCATCTCCTCCATGAACTCGTCCGTGAAGCTGATCCGGCTCAAGTCCAGGAAAAGCCCTAGCTCCCGGTGCTGGTACAGTTGGTTCACGTACCTCCTCCATAGCAAGCGGCAATCCTTCTCCAGCCCGCGCCTCTCCTTCTTCTCTCCCTCGCGACCGAGCGGGCCAGCGTCAAGAACAACGGCCAGTCAGATCTCCCTCGCGACAGAGCGTGCCGGCGTCAGGAACAACGGCCAGTCAGCGGCGGGGAGCCTCGTGCCGCTCAGGAACGAGACCGAGATGCCAGAGGCAGATGACCAGCGACCCAGGCGGAGGCGGAGGTCCGGAGGCGGAGAGAGGTGGGATGCGCGGAGAAGGAAAGGAATCGAGGCGGAGGCGGAGGCGGAGGTCCGGAGGCGGAGGCGGAGGCGGAGAGAGGCGGCACAGAGAGACTCGGAGGTCGCGTCCTGTTCGTCGGGAGAAAAAGGAGAGAGAGAGAGAGGGGGAGGGAAGAGTGAGAAAGGCGAGAGAGGAGACAGAGAAAAACCCTACAAATTCGAGTGAGGAGAGAGAAAAAATTTTGAGCGGGAGGAATAAGCTGACCGTCGGTGGAGCCGAGCCGAGCCGAGATCAAAAACCAGCGCCTTCCTTTTTCAGCGGGTCCCGCTCGGGGACACGTGCCGGTATTGCATTGGTTAGTGCGCACCAGGTCAGCGAATGACGTGGCGCGCACTAACCACTGAATATTTTCTCCTTTCCCACGGAATTTGCTCAACTTGAATCCGGTGCCAAGAGCCGGGTCGACTTGCCCGACACACCGTTGGGAATTTACTCGGCGCCATCGACATTAGTAACGGACAACTCGGGCTTTTCTCACGGTTATGAAAAGAACATTACATGACTCTCGAAATGACTAGGTGTCGGGGATGAGGTGCCTCCTCAGACGCTCTATATGGAGCGGATTCTCTTCGGAATCATAGTAGTAGAACAAAAGAAAGCTTATGAAGTTCATAAATAAACCCAGAGATCTCACGAAAAGTTACCACCAACTCTCCCAAATGTAGAGCTTGCATGATAACTTCACTAAATGCTACCACCAACTCTCCCAAAGAGAGTTTTCAAATGCCAAAACTGTATAATCTTTGTACTATTAACATTTTATCTCTCGCTGAATGTTTCAACCAAGCTGGAAATTATGCAACTACGGTTGATGTGGATATGAATGCGTTAGGTGTGCCGACATTTTATATCATCTATAAGCGTGTTTTATGTGTTCATCACATACACAAGAAAATTCATAGAGACTGATAGGTTGACGTAATTTACTGTGTCCACACTTGACACCGGGACATGTTTGATAATTGTGCATACTTGTAGACGTGCATATTGGGATAACTTTCCAAAAAGTCATAGATGTACTATACAGTGGCCAAAAAACTTTCCAAATTTGGCCAATTTAGTCCCAAATTATTTGGTGATTTTCCAATCTAATCCATCCACCTGATTTTGGGTGGAGATTACTAACGTAGACACATCTCCTAAAGTCAAGAGTTCTACCGTCTCTCTCTGTCAATTAGAAGTCTAAGACGAGATTATTACATGGCATAGTCGACATTAACTATATCACCATATCTACGATTTCTGACCAAAAGTAGTTGGAAGAACTACACTAGAAAATTATCAAAATGTTTATAATTAAATTGATTAAATTAAAAATTTTAGAACTAAACCAACAACCATACAATAACTTTCAATTTTTGATATCAGGTTACATATCATGATGACACTTGACACATTAACAAATTCGATAGCCGCGTTGTATTGTGTGGGCCATTTTATTAGGAGTGTGGTATTCATGTCGATGCACTTATTTAACATATGGTGTTTGGGGTTAATGGAAGGTCTCTTGATTTTTCAATAAGAAAAAAGAGCTTGACTGTCTTATGAAAAATTTTGATTGGAAAAGAGTTTCAAACAAGGAATTTATGATCAGGTTGATGATATTAATCGGATTTGACTTATATGCTCTAGCATTTATAATATTCCACAATCAAAATTCGGCTCTAAAATATTTAATTTTTTTAATTCTCAATTTTATCGTACCGAACTTTCATTGGTGGGTGTGACTTCATCTGACGTTATGCAAATTGTCTTTTCTCTTCATTGCTTCCATGACTAAAAGTTCTTTCCCCGCCACTGCAGAGAACTTATTCGAGAGTAGCGTTGACCACCGAGTCATCATCATGAGGGAACTTCCTGTTAATTCTTATCACGAATGGCAGCTATTTCGTGTGAAGACATTTTCTAGAACATTAGTAGGGCCATCATGGGGATCATGCATGTACAAATGAATTAAATAGTTATGACTCAAATTGAAAATTCGATATTAAGTATGAGATCTTCATAATAATGCCGAGAAAGAAAGTTTCGATGATTTTCTTTCCATGCCTTTTTCACTCTTTCAAAATTACGGGGTGCATCATGTTGTGGTCGTGTATCTCATAAGTACATCGGCCTATGATGATGGGATCATAAATGTATGAACCAATAAGATAATTACGGCTTAAATCAAATATTTTATATCGTATACGAGACCCTTACAGCGACGTCTATAGGAGAAGTTTGCGGGGATTACCTTAAATAACGTGGTACGTCATGTTGCAAACTTGCACGCATCGAAAAAGAAGGTCGGCATGGACTTGGGAAACCTACCCTACCTCAAGAATCCACCGGACGTGCAGACCCTGCCAAGTCCATTGCTTCCTCACCAACCTCGTCTAATCTACGGAGAAAGGAGGGCCCAGGAATTGACCAATTATAATTGCATGTCGACCCGCTTCCCACTACTTTGGGGCCCACCCAGGTACCTTTCGGATTTCTTAAATCGGAAAACCGTAAAAATAATCTTTAAATTTCGATTTATTGCACAATATCACCTTTAAACTTTTTAGCATGGTAATACTAAACTTTAGATATATTCAATCTAGTCCTTTCAACTTTCGATACCTATAAATACATATCAATCGCATCCAAATGAGTTTCTTATTTATTTATTTTTTAAAGTTGAAATGATACAATTAATCTCCAAAATTTGACTTCGATATGCGATATCATTCTTAGACTTTACTTTTAATAACACAATAAATTCCACCCAATCACGGGCTAGTGCAGTTAGCGTATCTACCGATTGAAGAGGTTGAGAGTTCGAACCCTCTTATTGTTAAAGTGTCTAAAGTGGGAAGTTTTAGTATTGGGGTACTATTATAAATAACGGTTTGTGGCAAAGCCGACGGTGCCAATGATCTTTAGCGGTTCATTGATAAAAAAAATAAAAAATAACACAATAAATTCCTACATTATGCAAATGCCCTAAAAACTTTTTTGTGTCACTAAAAATCTAATATTTATTATTAGTAACACAAATACCCAAAATTTTCTTATGTTATAAAAAATCCGAAACTTACATCCATGTGATAAACATAGACTAAATAAAATTGAAATGAATTTATATATCATGCATGTATAAATTTGGGTCTTTATGTGATGTAATATAATGTGAAGTTTTTATAGTATTTGCTCATAATGTGATATCCTTCGACTTTAGCCTAGAAAAAAACCGAAAATGAAATATGAACATACCCCGACCCCATCTCCTCCTACTTTTAGGCCCCATCCAGACGCTTTTTTTCTCTTTTTTCCCGACCGCTTGTCATCACGACAGGGACCAGAACCCGAAGAAGAACCTGAGCAAAAACAGAAGAACACCGAAGCGCACGATACGTGTCCGAGGGATCCCGTGGCAGACTGGCAGTATCTGCTTTGCCCCGCCACGTGGCGTCAGCCCATTTCCTCTGCCCCCTCTCTCTCCGGTCCCTTCCCTTTCGAAAATTTATGGTTTATGGTGGGAGGGAATACCTGAGGGAAGCAAAAGCGCTCCGGCCCCAGAAACCACGGCAGATAAAGAAGAGAGAGAAAGAAGAGAGGGGAGGGAGGGAGGAAGGGGGTGGCGATTCCAATTCTTGAATCACTGCCGGTTTCAAAAAGCGTTCTTGGGGTGGATTCGATTCTTTGCTCACCGGCCTCTCCTAATTCCTACCTGTCCACAGCGCGTGTGCAAGAGAAAGAGAAAGAGAGAGACAGATGGAGCGTGGAGTGTGAACCTGTGGCAGTGCGAATCGTATTCCTCCCGGTTCCCCACATAAGCCCCCACCACTTTTCCTTGCAGTTTCTGTCCCCTTTTCTCCTTCTCCTTCCCCATTCCGCCTTCTTGTAAGGGCGATCGTGTCTTTCGCGGAAGATGGAGCGCAATGGCGCGGAGGATCGCCCCCGTAGATCCTCCTTTGGGTCCGAGAATTCCGTCGTTGTCGGCAACGGCGACGGAGACGGCGACGGCGACGGTCACGTGACCCAGGCCAATGGCCACGACGGTGACGGTCATTCTACAGGTGTTTCTCTCTGTCTGTCCTTTTGAACCGTTCTGAGTTGTTGGTTGCGCGCTTGCCCGCTTCGTGCTTCTCTTTTTTGTCTCTTGGGTTCGTCCCAAAATGAAGTCTTTTGCCGCGCATGAGCGGGTTTGGAGTTGGCGGGGTGCTGCGGTTTGACGCTGTGCTGTGATCTTTGTTTGTTTTTCCGGAGCGACTTTAGGGGCTACCGTTGTTTTGTGCGCTGAAAGCTGAATCTTTTGGAATGGCGATTGTTGCGTTGTCTTTGCGGCGTTGACTAGGTATTAGGGTTCTCTTGTCTCTGGAATGGGATCGATGGTCTCCTGTGATATATGTTAAAGTGTTCTCATTTGCAATGTCGGCTGATCGAGCTGCCGGCCAGCTTGTTGCGTTGATGAACCGAACACGACCGAGGTGGTGGTAAAATGTTGACCACACGGTACTGCTTTTGTGAATGGCAAGGGGTGGTAGTGGTGGTGACTAAAAGCCTTCGATTGCTTGAAGTGGTTTCATCTATTGGAAATGGTGTCTTGTATGGGAATTTTTTGCCCAGACTCGGTCCATCACGGATTGACTGAATGGTTACCATTGATGTTCGGGTCACAGAGGGGTCCACATCATCATCGTCAAATGGCTGTGATCATGCAGTCCATAATCAGACCAGTTTATACACAAGAAGATTCAATGAGTGAGGGGTTGCTTTCTTGACTTGTATTCGTGGTCCTTGCCGGTGTCATTAGTGAGAAATGTGATGTTGTTTTCCAAAATGGGTGCTATTATATGTTTCCCATCACTAGGTTCCCTTCCATGTACCCCAAACAGGAAGATGAGAAATTTTTTTTTGAAATCACTTGCTGTTTGACATAGTCTGAAAAGCCTAAGGCAGTCCCTCCCTTTCAATGAAGGCAGGAAATCTCTTGTCATACGTGCATGTCAAACAAATTGGAAATGTGCCGTTATGCTCTTTTCTGTCAAAGACGCAACATTAGTTGACTTTAAACCATGCAATTGTCACTGATTCATGCTAGTTGCCTACAAAAATCTGTTTTACTTATGCCGAGTTTTAGAGATACTTTTTGCTGAACTTGAAGCTCTCAGAAAGTCTTTGCCCCTCCCCTCATGAGCAGTATAAGTTTCTGCTTTTTCGTCCTTATTTCCTATGCATTATACATCAGTCCTTGTCCCGGAAACTTTCTTTTGTTGATCTATATTTTCTCTATATAGGATCCACTGACACAAGTTCCCCTATTGACAACATGCCTGGGGATGCATCAACTTCTGGAAAGTCAGAATCAGACTCTGCCCATCTTTCAACGATTGGGCGGTGGAGACAAAACCACAAACTTGGTCTTCTTACGGCTAAATTTTTTGATGAAAAAGTTCCTCTGAAAAAGAAGGTCTCGCTCGGCAATCACATTTGTTGTTCACTTCCTTTTCGAAAATTCTTTTACTATAGTGGTTTACTGTACTGCTGTTGGAATAATTATTTGATTATTGTGAGTAAACCTTTCTGAATAGATATTGGCACAGAGCGAAAGAATCTTCATGCTATGAAGCTTAGATTGGTGCAATAATCTTCTATCCAAAACTGCATATTGCAAAGGCAACAGATATGGTCCACAGGATAAATTTTGTCCATTTATGTCTCACATATTTTGAGGAGCGAAACACATGTTTTGTGAGAGCATAACTTTTATCGGTTCATTTAAATCACTCTTAACCAAAAAGCGTACTGTGGCTGGTACACATGTTTGAGTATTTCTAAACCTTGTTATATCAAGCTAGTCTTGGCATCAAGCTAGTATAGGAGAAATCATTCATAGACTCACTTTGTATTTTCTTTTGCAGACTGTTTCCTTTTCTAAAATGGTGTTGTTGCAAAGTTTTAATGTTGCTGCAGCTGGATAGGTTTCTTAACATGCCCTGCTCAACTCTTTTATATGTGCACGATGATTGGTTTTATTTCTTAAACATGGTTTATTCTAATTGTTTGAAATGATTAAAATTTGAAGCATTTGGATTCATGTTACTGATGGTTCTCTGCAGCTTAAATGGTTAAAGCGAGCTGCTACTGTAGACAGTGATGGGACTGTGCAGTTTGAAGTTCCAGGAGATGTTGCACCGCAAAGTCTTAATTTAACTGGAGTTGCTTATAATGGAGCTACTGAAGAATCAGTTCCTGGGGATGTCCTTGATTTACCTCCACTGCAGATTGTTATGCTTATTGTTGGGACCCGGGGAGATGTTCAACCCTTTGTTGCTATAGGAAAACGCTTACAGGTTTGTACAGTGCAAGATCTTACTTATTCGTGATGCACTGTGTTGCAACCAGCCTCATTGTAGCTTAGAACTGGAGGGCCTTTTATGTTATAGGTGTAGCTTGTGCATTTAAAATCTCTCTCTCTCTCTCTCTCTCTCTCTCTCTCTCTCTGATATTTGATTTTGACGTTAAGTTATTCACTTGCAAATCGTTTGGATGGAGTCATAGATTTTAGAATTGTTGTGGAGAGGAGCTTGACAGATGAAGGCAAGAATATATTGGGTGCTATTTAGCGAGGTGATTCTTCCACAAGCTAATTAGTTGATGATTGCTTCAGCCAAAAAGAATCAGTTGATGATTGTGCCATTTATTTAGTGGGTCATGTCCTGATCATGAGTCGATTTATGTTAGCTACTGATGGTCGATGTACGAAGAATATGGCTCAACAGCGTAATGTCGTTTGATCCTAATTGTCGAACTGTCTACATGAACTGTATCATTGAAGGGCAATCATTAGATCTTATGCTGATAGCAGCTAATATCTGGTTGCAGGAAGGTGGGCATAGGGTCAGACTGGCGACTCACATGAATTTCAAAGAATTTGTCCTGACCGCAGGGCTAGAATTCTATCCTTTAGGTGGAGATCCTAAAGTTCTTGCTGAATGTATGTTCCCAGTCTGGATTGATCCTAAAGTTCTTGTTTAGCCCTAATGAGGGTTTTAGTTTTGATTATTAAGTCGTTTGGTACCAATTGTCTCCCTCTCCTTTTGCTGCAGATATGGTAAAAAACAAAGGTTTCTTGCCTTCAGGACCTTCAGAAATACACATCCAGCGGAATCAAATAAAAGATATCATATTCTCATTGCTCCCTGCTTGCAGGGAGCCAGATCCTGAAACCCTTGTACCATTTAATGCCAATGCAATAATTGCCAATCCTCCAGCATATGGTGAGAATTAACTAGATTTTATGATTTTCTTCAAACATGTTTGATAATGTCATGGACTCTAGTTTCAGTTTTAATATGTTTGTTCAGCCAGTCAATGTGATGCTTATCTTTTGGTTAAGGTTTGGAATTTGAATTGTACTTGATAGTATCAGTGGCTCTGGTTATAACTTATTTTAATTGTTTAGCAGACTGAAGCTTGAGTGCTGAGCCTATGCATGCTTGTCTTTTGGCTGAATGAGATGTTTGTCCCCTTTATGTTTCAAGTTCTCCCTTAAAGACCAATTGGACTGGAAAATATTAAAAAGAACTATAAGCTGTTTCCTGTTTTCAGATAGTTTCTTTTGGAAACACAACGCCTGTGTTTTGAAGGCAAAATATTCGTAGGATAGGTCCAGAAATATTTCCCAAGTCTTCTCTTATACATTTCATTGCAAATGAGAACAAAAGTTTTGTAAATTTTATCTAGCCAGTGATGACCTTGGTCTCCTTGCTTGTGCCACTGTTCCTTTGTATATATGCTATCAATCTAATTACATGGCTTGTAGCATAATAGTTGACCCTAATTATGAGCAATGGGAACTGCTTTTTAACGCTGGCAAGTGTAATATTTCAGGGCATACACATGTAGCTGAAGCGCTGAATCTTCCACTTCATGTAGTTTTCACAATGCCATGGACGTAAATTTCTTCTCTGGACTTTTATTACAAATAGTAATTTACCATTTGGAATGTGTTTGTGTATGTTATACATACGATGGTATGCTCGGGTTCAACTATCAGCTCAGCTTCTTGCTGTTAACTGAGGGTTCTGTTTGATTTCTCCTTGTCAGGCCTACTAGTGAATTTCCCCATCCTTTATCCCGTGTGAAGCAACCAGTTGGCTACAGAGTAAGTGTAACTGGAATTTTGCTTTGAGCATGCTGCTTTTTGGTATCATGTGTATCTCAATGTGTTTTTGCAGCTGTCATACCAAATTGTAGATGCATTAATTTGGTTGGGTATAAGAGATGTGATCAACGAGTTCAGAAAGAAAAAACTGGGGCTAAGACCTATCACTTATTTACGTGGACCCTATAGCTCTCCTCCTGATGTGCCTTATGCTTATATCTGGAGCCCTCACCTAGTCCCCAAACCGAAAGGTAAGGTACTATTAAGCCGTTCAATCCAAAAAGCAAGTTGGGATTCAAATAAATGTAGGGTTAGTGTCTTTTGCTGGAGTAAATTTGTAATATAAGCAGCACAAGGTTGAAGGACTAGGTTACATTTTCTGTTTAGAAGTGCTTTTAGTAGTTTTTTTCCACTACCTGCAGATTGGGGACCAAAAATTGATGTTGTCGGATTTTGTTTCCTTGATCTTGCATCAAGTTATCAACCACCAGAATCTCTTCTCAAGTGGCTAGAGGAAGGTGAAAAACCTATCTACATTGGTTTTGGTAGCCTTGTGAGTTCCTCTTTCCAATACATCTGGTCTGTTCTATGTACATTTTAGTTCTGGTTATATGAAAATATTGATACCTGTATGAGAAAAGAAGTGCAACAACTTTGTATATTTATGTTTTGGGGATTTAACGAATAATGCCTCGTCGCATGTAAAAAGGAAATGTATGAGGTATGCTTTCATGAAAATATGTGGTCAGTACATGGAATGATCTACACAGGAGCAATGGATGTGTTACTATGGTGATCATTGAGTTACTAGAACAATGAACGTTAGAAAGAAGAAGAACCTATTACAGTTGAAAGTACTAGTGATATCATATAGAGGAATAAAAGTAATGTTCTCTATATAAGCATCACAGGGGAAGTGTATTTTAAAAGGATACACCACTGTGGGGTCTGGGAAGGGTTCTTAATGTAGAAATAGAAAAGGAAATCTTTGTTGCTGCAATTTGCATCTCAAGTATTCATACAATTTATTGATAACAGCCAGTTCAAGAACCAGAGAAGATGACTGAGATCATAGTTAAGGCTCTAGAAATTACTTGTCAAAGAGGCATCATCAACAAAGGCTGGGGAGGTCTTGGGAACTGTGAGTAGCTTGACTAGTCTTCATGAAGTTTTGTGTATCCTGCAGCTTCTGTTAAGATGATTGTTTGTGGAGCCATGTGAATACTTCCTAGGTAATTATTTGCTTCTTTCTTTTCAGCGGCAGAAAAAAAGGACTTTGTCTACTTGCTCGATAATTGCCCTCATGACTGGCTTTTCCTGCGCTGCAGTGCTGTGGTATGGACTGAATTTCCTATTATTGAAATTTATGCTATTTAGTGCAATCTGGAAGTAGGCATGACATACCCATCATACTTTACCAGGTACATCATGGAGGAGCTGGTACAACCGCTGCCGGTCTTAAAGCTGCGGTAACTACATTTGCCAACTTTGTTGGTTCATGTTGTCTTCTCTCTTTGGAGTAATTTGATTTTTCTCTCTTCTCAACAGTGTCCAACAACAGTTGTACCTTTCTTTGGGGATCAGCCCTTTTGGGGAGAACGGGTGCATGCGAGGGGGGTGGGCCCAGTGCCAATTCCAATTGATGAATTTTCTCTTGAAAAGTTGGTTGATGCAATACGTTTCATGCTTGATCCAAAGGTATGCAGGCATTGCGATCAAATTTCACATCTTTAAGGATATGATCATCTGCTTGTTCAGTTTTTCTGGCTGTCTATTAAATTTGAGTAAGGTCTTTCTTTATTCTCCTTATGGTCAAAGCAAGTCGCTGCTAATTGCACCATTTTGACTTTGGTGCCTCCAGAAATTCCCTGCAGGACGTGCTCATATTCCTGCTTGGCATATGTCTGCTCTGGCACCATTATCTGAATATTTTGAATATGCTTAAAAAAATTAGGTCCTTTTTTAAAAAGATAATTGGGGAGTCATCATTGTTCTAAACTTTGGACGGTATTGTGCATGCTCACGGTTGATGTGTTCTGATTCTTGTTAGCTTATTTCAGGTGAAACAGTGTGCAGAAGAACTAGCCAAAGACATGGAACATGAAGATGGAGTGGAGGGAGCAGTGAAGGCTTTCTACAAACACTTTCCACGAGAAAAGCTCAAGTCGGATCCAGATTCATTGCCTGACCTGCACTCCCATTCAAGTGGACTATCATTAAGCCGATGTTTTGGTTGCGCATGATTTTCGGATGTTGAGTCTCTACGGTTGACCTGTGTGACCATGTCTGTAATCTCGCGTAAGTTGCAAAGTTGTTGTTTTCTTAACTATTGGTAATGCAAATTTTGTAGGTCTTACTTATTCTGTGTCGGTGTCAGTTCACTTTCTTGGATGAAATGAGGCACGACAATCACTTGTCATTCATGTACAGTTTTAATTGAGTAGCCTTTACTAATCCATGTCATCTAGTTGACAAGCAATAGTGACCATGGGGCTTCAAGTATGTAAAACCGTTTCGCCGGTTTCTTTCTTCTGTTTTTATTTCGCACATCCTGAACTTACAAGAAATGACTTAAGAGCACCGTAACTCGGAGAGAGGGAGAGGGAGAGGGAGAAGTTGGAGGCAATGGTTCATCCATGGCGAGTATATTTGTGGGTGCTCGCATGCTCCCCTATAACATTTAGGGAAAAAGCCATCAAAAATCCCCTCGAGTGATAGATTTACTTTGAACTTTGTTTTGTGACGTGAAAAATCTCGAAATTTCTTAAACCGTGACACATTTACCCCATTAATGATATTTTCATTTTATTCTTTTATTTTTTTTTTTTTTTATGTTTTTCTTCTTCTCTCTTCCTTCCGCTGGCCATGGTGGAGCCGGCAGAGGGAAGCCAGCGTCTGGCTAGGGAGGCCCTCGATTGGGTCGAACGAGGGCCTCCCTCGCCTAACGCCGGCAAGGGGTGCTCTCGCCAAATCTGGCAAGGGGTGCTCTTGCCGATGTTCGAGCTGCCCTCGCCTACGTCGGGTGAGAGTGCCCTCACTAGATCTAGCGAGGGAGGCCTTGTCGGACTCTGACAAGGGCTACCATCACTTGCATCGGGCGAGGGGTTTCCTCGTCGGCGTCAGGTGAGGGTGCCCTCACCAAATCTGGTGAGGGAGGCCCTTGCCGGTGTCGGGCGAGGGTACCCTTGCCAGATCTAGCGAGGGAGGCCCTTGCCGAATGCCGGTTTCTCTCTGCTGGCTCTGCCATGGCCGGCGGAGGGAAGGAAGAAGAAGAAGAAAAAAAAGAAAATTTTTTTTTAAAGTAAAAAGACCAAAACGTCATTATGATTTAGGATAAATGTGTCCACAAATGAAAGTTCGGGATTTTTTGTGTCACAAATAAAAGTTTGGGTAAATGTGTCACAGTTAGCAAACTTCGGGGTATTTCACGTCACAAAATAAAGTTCGGGATAAATCTGTCACTCGAGGCAAAGTTTAGGGTTTTTGGTGACTTTTTCCCTAACATTTATAATTCTTGCTGGATTGAAGTTGAAGGCATCTGGTACCCGAGCTAGATCAGTGTGCAATGGGGAAACCTCAATCCAAAGATTCACACTCTTTGGAACGTGGACTTATCTGAATTTTTATGTCTGCTAATACCTCCCTTGGATCACCATGGTCAGCTGCAAATTGCAAGTACAGATTGCAAAAGGCTCGAACCATGTGAGAAAATTCGTCAAGAGCAGCGACCATAACGGCAGAAAATCATCTACCCCTTTCATTTGTACAATCGTATCGGCATCGGGATTGTGCAGCTCTCCCAAACTTGAAAGACTCCTCCTTGGACGCGGATTGCCATTCTTGATTTAAAGCCGGGGCTACTATTTGACCGACTGCAGTGGTTTCATATCCCGCGAGATAAATGTTCTTGCAGTTTTCAAAGATAATCCGGTTGATGGCCTCTTTGCTTTGCTTGCTGTTTATAGAGCTCTCTGCAATTATTTTAAGTAGATCCTGTTCGAATGACTTGCTTCTCTCTCTGCCACCACTTCCAGTATCAAAATGCGCACCTGTATCTCTAATGGCCGCTTTTCTCTTTTGCTCTTGGTGGGTAGGTATCTATCAAACAGAAAGAGGCACAGGACTAGTTATCACCCTGGCGCAGAATTAGAAAACTAAAATTCAACCCTCAGAAGACAATTTCGCAGAGGTGTTGTAATTCAGATTCAGATTGAATAAACTGTAGTCTTACGATCCACAAGTGTACCTTGTTCCGGGAACTCTAGCAGACAGTTCTTTCTTGGAGAGTGCCCCTTCGAGTTGTCTGAAACAGGCCATCGAGATGACATCTCCAGATAAGCTATTAATGTAACCATCAATCTTTATGTCCGCAGTTCCTCCTCCTGCTTCAATCCTACTTGTCCAGGACTCAAATCAGTGAACTTGCAGATTCGGCTCACCTATAATATCTAGTCAATCTTTATGTCCTCCACTGACCCTGGACTGCCCCTCCAACAAGTTTGGAAACTGGGAGTGGCTGGACTATCTATTTTGCTGGCGGAAGGAACATCGTGATCTCTATAATGATGGGTTGATTGGAGGATTATAAGAGAGGAAAAACTAACGTGAATGCAAAAGAAAGGGCGCTTGCTGCAATCATAAGCAGACTTTTAAAATGCTCGATGTTTCTGATTTCAGTAGTTATGTGATCTTCAACGTGACTTAATATCTTACTCACTATACGGTAGCATGATGGAGAAAGCGATTCTAACCCTCATGGTACATGGACGTCGAGTGGCCATAGATTTTATACATTCCTTGTTAATAGGGGGAATCTGGATGGGTCTTGACAACTGTAAAGACCAGCTCTTACTTATGCTGTACGCAAGCTGATGCATCTAGATTGTCAAGTGACTAAGTTAATGGGATTCTCGTGTACTTTAGAAAAGATGACTGTCATACGGTTTGACTTGGAAACTTAGGGTGCGTTTGGTAACGATTCTGTTCCCGGATGCTGATTCTGACAAAAAATGATTATTTTTTATTTTGTTCTCGGGAACTGATTCTGAATAAAAGAACATGTTTGGTAACTGTTTAAAATTCATGATTCTGGAATAAAATTGCGTTTGATAACGTGTTCATTGATTATGTTCCAAATTATTATTTTTTTAATTTTTAAATAACTTTTTATACTTTTTTCCTCTTCTTTTTTCATTTTTTCATTTTTTTCCTTTTTCTCCTATTTTTTTATTATTCTTGTGGCCGATCACCGGACCAGCGACCGGTCGGACGAGGGCCGGCGACCTCACCAGAGTGTCGCCGGCCCTCGGCGAAGCTGGCCCTCATCGGCCGAGCCTCGCCGGCAGCTGGGCAAGGCTCGGCCTCGCCAAATCTGGCAAGGTCAAGCATTGCCAGTGGACAGGCGGGCCTCGCCGGGGCTGGGCGAGGCCCGCCTAGCCACCGGTCAGGCTAGGCGAGCTCGGCCGGTGGCCAAGCGGGCCTCGCCGAGGCTGGGCGAGGCTCGCCTGGCCACCGGTCAGGCTAGGCGAGCTCGGCCGGTGGCCAGGCGGGCCTTCGGCGAGCTTGCCGAACCGGTGGCGGGCAGCGCCAGGTGAGCCTCCGACGAGCTCGTTGGACCTTGCCCTGGCTAGGCGAGCCTCCAGCGAGCTTGCCGGACTGGTGGCCGGCGACTGGCGGCGGGCGGTGGCGGGCGGCGGCGGCGGCGGGCGGTGGCGGACGGTGGCAGGCGATGGTTGCGGGATGGCGGAAGGAAAGAAGAAGAGTTTTATTGTATTGATTCTTTTTTTTTTGATTCTCGGACGCAAAATCAACTTTTTTTTTTATTCTCAAATTTACTCCCAAACTGATTTTGGGAACAAATTTGTTAGAACAAAAATTTTACCAAACGCGATTCTCGTCCCAACCGATTCAGGGAACAAAAATCGAATCGATCGGCTGTTTGACGCGTTGCCAAATAAGGCCTTACTGATTTGTCTCTTCCGCTGCTGAAACAAGGGAAATATAGTACCCGCAAAATTGTGGGAAATTGAAGTGCCACCAGGGCAAGGCTTGCTATCTTGAAGTCCCTAATATTTCTGAGCAGAAATTAATGGCAGCGGTCCATTAAATCCTTGCTTCCTCAGCAATGGACTGAGTCTCTCCAGTTTCACCGTGGCCAGAGAGTACACATTTGGTAATAATCCTAAAGCACGCCACTGTAACTGTCAGCTACATTCCCACAAATTTTTCCTCCATGGCCTAACCATGGTGTATGCGATTTCTCTTTTAAGCAACAAGTGCTGAGTGTGGTTTTCTTTACCGTGTGATGCTGATTTGTATGGAGCAAGAAGTCAAATTAATATTCATGGCAAAGTGCCAAACTAGTATAAAAAACCTAGGAGACTAGGGCGATAGCTAGGACTGCTTAGGTTAATTTGCATCTATGTTGTCACTTGTCATTGATGTCCACACATTTTAGAGCATTCTTTAGCAGTATCTGTCTTAAGGAAGTAGAATATATGATATGGTGCACTAGTCTATTGGGTTGGTCAGTCATAGTCTGGTTCAATTGGACTAGAAGAACAAGGCAACTGAACTAGCAGGTTCAGCTTCAGCTTTGGCTGTTTCTTTTTGGAGTCTCAGATTTAATTGAAAGCGAATGGTATCCCACTGCTCCCATTGTGTACTACCCATTTCTTTTGTCCTTAATAATCTTCTATGCATTTTATACTTGAGAAGTGGCAGTATTGTTAATGGCACATGCCGCAGGTATGCTTTGCACAAAAGATGTAATCAAATCATGCTCAAGAGTGGAATATAGTATTGCTGAATAAATCACAAACTTCTCAACTGGAGGTTTGGCATGCACTTCCTTGACTCATCAAAAGACCCAAAGAATCTCGACCAGAGAACCTCAATTATAATTTGTTTAATCATGTCCATCAGTTGAACTACCAAGCATTTGAGTAGCAGTTGGAGCTGAAGTATGAGTAAGCCAGCATTCAAGCAGGGAAATATGGTGTACTTTTCTTTTAGCCATAAATATCTGACAAATAATTTGACACAAGAACCTGAGACTGAAATTGTGACTTTATAAGAGAAGAAAACCAGAAAGAAGAAAGTCACCAGACAGGATGGACGGCAGATGTCTTTTGTTAAGGATCGCTAATCACAGTCTTAGTTCTTAGAAATGAATCTTCTTACTCTGGTATATATCCTAGCACAGTAAGAAAGCCTCATGAGACAGCCGTAAACACATTTCAAAGTGTTCTGAGTTTGATAAAGGGGGATGCTCATAGGAAGCTTTCAGCTCGTTCAGAAAGCAGAACTAGTATTAATACATCATTTTAAAGTTCTTTTTGATTATTAGAACATTGTACGAGAAGATAGTGGATCTTAGCTCTGACAAAGTGATGCTGTGTAGTTCATCTTGTAAAAAGCTCTCTGCAAACGGGCATGCAACATTTAAACACCTCCTCCTTGTTGACTGATCAATAGAGCTTAACTCATTTGTAAAGAAAAGTGATCACCTCCAGAATTGAAACTTTGCATATTCAATCTTCAATTCTGATTTCTTTTAGCATTTAACAGCCCAATTTATGAGAAAAGTAACATTCCAAAAGACACGGGAATGAGTTGATATTTAAGCAAGATGATGGTCTTAAAAACACAAGCAGTGTCAGTATCATCAACCAATAATCATTCGTCAATATCTATCATCACCATCATCAGTCATTGGTATAACTATGTCAATCATTCATCAATACTATATCAGTATCAATTAATCTGCAATCTCTCCTGATGCTAAGGGACCTTTTTGCCTACAAAAGATGCCCTACAAGAAGTGTCCATCCCCTACTCATTAGCAATTTTATCTCCTCCTTTTCCTTCTTCTGTATTCATTTTTTCAAAATTGAAATGAGAAGTTCTATCTTAAAGCACGTCAAGTATTTGAGCTTCAATCAAATTTAGTAAGACTAAGATCATGTCAGTATAACCCCAAGGATTGGAAACTCATCAGAAAAGATTCCAAAATTCTGATGTCGTGTTGTCAAATAACACTAAATCAGAAACTGGGTCTATGAAGTTTTTAACATCCACTTATGTCAATAAATTATTGCAGCGTAAAAAGAAAATTGCATAGAAGGGAAAAGCACAATAAATTGAAGGAACATGAGCCAACTTGAAGGATGAGTACTCCGGACAGGCAGACTGAATTGACTTGCAAGAACTTGCTTTGACAGAAAAAGAGAAATGTTACTTTGATTATATAGTTTTTGAGAAGCGAATATCGAATTCCATATGCATAGGCTTAGAACCCAGATATCCTGATCAATTAACCAGATGCAAATAATGATTCAAATTCCTTGTAGATAAATGAATACAATATTACTTTGAAGTACATATAAAGGGAGAAAACAATTCAAAGCTCTTGCTACTTACAAACAGAACAAAGCTATATTAGTCAAAAGGAATGGTAAATTCTTTCTTCACTGGAAAGAGCATAATCATGTGATTAAAGAAGAATTCACTTTGAATTCAGTTGTTGGACTTCATGGCACGTTGAGCTTTGTCTGCATTTGTTTTGACAGACTGTTTTGCATCTTCAACTTTGCCCAGCACAGTCTCTTTGGCCTTTTGGGCCGTCCCTTTAGCTGAATCCCATGCATTCTGCACAGTTTGCTTTGCTTTGTCGGTGACATCATGCGTCGCTTCTGATACATTGGACGCAGTGTCCTTTGACTTCTGATTCGCCTGAATTAAGTTTCACAAATAAAGCACATCAATTAGATTAACAGAAATGCCTAGGTAATCATAATGTATATGTAAAGCTTACATCTTCAGTCATGGAGGCAGCTCTATTTTTAATGTTTTCACCGGCCTCTGCTGCTTTGTCCACTCCTTGTTTTACTGTCTCTGCAGATGCCTCTTGATGTGAACTCGCCTGCAAGAATATCGACATGGGTTAAGTTAGTGTTCTATTTTCGTATGTATAATTGACAATCTGATTTTTATCAGTATATGCGGTGGCTCGTGAAAGTATTTACTATAAAAACATTCAGCAACCGGAAATTGCACATATCTTAGAGCATCATTTTCTTTGGTCCTCCTAGAACCGAGACTACAACGCATGCCACATTACAAAGGCTTACTTGAATGGGCCTTCGGCTGGCGGGCAGAAAAACCATATTGTTTTTCCGGGCGGAACTTCTTGCAAGGGCTTCTCCAGAGTTTCCTAAGTTCGAAAGTGGAGTTCCCGTGCTTATGTTTAAGCTCGCCATTTTTTCCTACCCTCTATTTGCTTACTTTTCCAGAATGAATTTTTCTCGTTTCTCAGGACAGAGAACTGCTGAAGAGATCGGATAGACTATATAAAGAAGCAGGAGGGAGGGAGGGAGGGAGGGAGAGAGATTATCGTGGATCTTTTTACATAACAGGAAGGAGCGTGCTTATCGCAGGCGAGTGGCTGATGCTTTTGCCATTCAAAGACTGCTCTTTTGGGTCAAAAGTAGGATCCTGCAATTCAGGACATGCAGTTAAGACTGACCAGCTTCACATCTCCACGTATAGATGAAGAATTATTAGGGATCCGGTCTGAATATATTGATCTCATGATGTAAGATAAGGTAAAACATCATGGAGAGCTTTCTTCTCCCTCGGATGACATAAACGGTGTATAATCACTAGAGTTGCTGAAAGTAGTCATTTTTCCAGCTTGAGAAGGGGGAGGTGAAGAGTTCAATTTCCCATCTTTTTGGGGGCGGAGTGGGGACATGTAACTAAGGGAGCAAGGTTTCACAACCTGTAAAGGAAATAGAAAAATCACACGACAAATAAATTATGTTAGGTTGCATTTGATTGGACTTTTGGTGAGCATTTTTGAGGAAATGTAAAGGATTTTAGGTTAATTAGCTTTTTCAAAATGCAAGTGTTTGGTGAAGTGTAATTTAAAGATGATTAGGAAACAACTTTAGTTTAAATGATATTTAGAAAAATCACACTAGTAATAGAAACTCGCAATATTAAAAAAAAAAAAAAAGATTAACACTATGCCAATGTGCCAAATTTGGCCTAAGAAGTCATTGCCTAAGGTTACATGACCTCAAGTGACACGTAACAAGGCTGCTTGGGGTCGGCCAAGCCTAGGATGTTGCCTAAGGCCGCATGACCTTAGATGACTGTCACCTAAGGTGATCCGATGATGAGGGTATTTTTGGAATTTTAAAGTGAGGGCAAAATTGGAAAAAAATAGATTAGTATTCCAAAAATATGAAAGCCCAAAGCTCTTTCAAACCTATTTTGGACTAAAAGAGGGCCCATTTGGTTTGGCTTTTGGGGAATGTATTTGCAAAAATGTAAATACTTTTTGGTAAATAAGGTTTTCCGAAATACAAATATCGTTTAGTAAAATTTGCATTGAGATACAACTTTGTCCAAAATATGGTTTGGTAAAATTTACATTTATAAATGACTTTTATTAAATTAAAAAAACAAAAAAATATTTGTATTTTTTTTTTTTGAAGTCCGACCACCGGACCGCCTGATCTGGCGGCCGAATGGCCAAATTTGGCCCTCGAACGGTTGCCGGGGTCGGGTGACCCCAAGCAACCTTGGCAACCGTCGCATGAGGTCGCCCGACCTCTGGCGGCTGCTTGGGTCGCATAATTCAGGCCATTAGTCGCCTAGATTGCACAACCCAGGCATTGCCTGAGGTCCGGCAACAATCGCCAGGGTCGGGCGACCCTTAGGTAGCGGTCGCTGGTGCGCACCACCCCTTGGCCGACGGTTGTCGGCCTCTGTGCGGTGGTTTTCCTTGCAGATGAACAGTAACCTCGAAGTGAATAGTAACCGGAACTTGCATTAACAAAAATACAAATTTCCAAAGAATCTCAATACTTACTTTGGACTAAGAGCCCTTAGAATCCTTTGAAGATGCAATTACATCTTGCCAAAGTTCCAAAAAATCGAACCAAACGCGTTTGCATTTGGCCAAGGGACTTTAGAGTTCCAAAACCTATTCTCAAAGCCGAACCAAACAGGGCCAATGTATATCCCAAAAGCTCTCCAAAAAAAATTTGTCAAACACCTCAACATTTGCACAACGGCCTTTAGAGGCCCAAGGCCTTTGCGAAATATATTCCTAATTGCAGCTTGCATGCTTTCTAATTACTGTTGAATTTCATTTGCTTTCATCGAAGTACCAATGAGGTTGCGATTTTGTATTGCAGTCCAAGCATACGAGATGATGAGACTTCAACATGAAGCCAACCTAACCTTAAACGTGCCGATCCTCTTTCTTTGGCGAGTCTATAACCTATGTTAACTCGAGTCTAAACCTCAATAGATGGAGAGGAACTCGTGTCATTGTAGGTCGAACAAATTAATGTATATCCACCAAAAATCCAGAGTCTGATCACGGCAATATTTTCTTAAGAAAGAGATGAAGCAAGCAGCTTGCTTAGTCGTGTGATACAGTCCCACGCAGGTTTAGGAATCCCGGAGGATGGCTTCACTTTGAAGATGCAGACCTCGTCAACGTTCATCAATTGAAGATGTCTCAATACGTGTGGCTTGCTTGCAATTTGTAAAGTAACGGGGACAAGTTTGCTTTGGCGGACTGGTCCTGACACCAGACCCCATATGTTAAGAAAATTGCAGAGGAAAGAAACCGTAATAGTAACCTAAGTTGATTGCTTCCCGATTGGAAAAATGTAGCCATGAGGTTACTGATTCAATTAGAACAGAGAAGTAAATTCCCTATATCTTCCAAAGTTAAGCATCATCTCGCAAGAGACCCATGTTCCACATCGAACCTCCATCACTTGAAACGGATAGTCTCAGTAGCATCAATCATTGTGGTCATTCACGACATTGGACCATCAAATCAGAAACAGTTTGTGAAGTCCACTGATGAAACTCCAGAGTCACAAAAACAACACATAATTTATTCCAGATGCATAAGGTAACAAGTTAGATTCGAGATGTATTCAAGTGAACAGAAAAAAATTATGAGCAAATATAGCCATCAACTCTATGGACTTCTACTTTCCAGGGGAGCCTGACCCAACAGCCTTCCAAATCCTGATCCATTCGACCATGGCTTCAGCAGCACGGGCAAACACAGGATCTGTTGCTCCAAGCTGCTGCTTTATGGCCCCTGCCATTTCCACCACACAATCCTCAGCCGTAGTTGCAGTTTGGGGAAGTCTCACCGACTGAAAGAAAGGCACCACATGTTCCATTAGCTTTACGCCTTGCCACTCTTTCTTCAGACTCTCTACAGCATCTCCTCTATCCTTCCTCCAAACGTAAGGCAGCCCACTTTTCACGCCCAAAGACAAGTGATCGCATGCCACCTTAACACACATTCCACTCCATATGTCCTCTATGGTTTCCCATCTAAATTTCCCTTCAGCAGCCAGCCTCAGAGCAGGGAACAAGGCTGGACCTACCGTCTCGCGATCAAAGGCTATGTTTATTCCACTCACTGGCATAAGAGTCCCTTTTGGAATGGTCAAAACAGCATCCACATATCGAGCATTTCGCTCCCCTGGTTTAAGAGCTTGTGTGGGGGCATCATAGTCTGCTAGATTGAGCCAAAGTCCACATGATAAAGTACAAGCTACCCCAGTCCGCAAGCTAAATGGATAGCCACGCACGAAGTCGGCACCCTTGCAGTAAGGATCGTAGAGTGTGTTAAAGAAGAAAGGAGTGGCCGGGGTGGTAAGATTGACTATGTGCTGTGCCACAGCATCCACAAAATTACCAGTACTATCCTGAGCTGGTAGACAGTCGTCATCAATGGATACAACGTACTTCTTTCTCGAGACAAGGAAACCAAAATAACGGCATGAGTAGCCAGAAAATGAAATTGAAGAGGAACCAACAACCCGATCTATGTCAGACTTCGTGTAGACGTCAACATCGAAGCCATCAGGTATGTTAAGTTCCTGTTTAAGATCAGGGTCTTTGACAATTATCAGGTGGAATCGGGAGAAAACTGATCTCCATCCATTCATAAAGGATGTGAGGTCAGGATGGATTGCTCCAATCACAATATCAACCTCATTTTCCTTGATGCTTGCTTGAGACATATTTCCAGAACCAAGTCAAGTAATCAATGAACAAAACTTTCAGACCTCAAAACCAGCTGCTTATAGGTCTCAAAGAGAGTTCTTAAACTTCCACTGATATCAAAATTTTTCAGAGCACCCTGAAACATAAAAACCTCAGATCATCAATCAACAAGAAAATACAGGGTCAGGACTGAAGCTCGAGAGGTAAGTGGAACTCACTCGTAGGAAGGACAGGAACGTGGACAGGATGAATTTTCAGAGTCTTGATGAATGCAAGAACCTCATCTTTTCCTGTTGCCAAGAAGAGCTTCAGGACCTTCTCATTCAGCTTTCCAGCTCTCAATGTCCTCTATAGTTGTGAAAAAAGTATGGTTTACTTGACCAGTTCCATGACAAAGGGAGATAAATTCCTTACGGTGCATGTAGATAAGTTGCATTGCAAAAGGGACAAAAACAAAAAAAAACAAAAAACAAAAAAAACAAAAAACAAAAAACAAAAAAACTCAATGAGTCAGGAAAGGGATTCCCCAAGAGAACTGGTGGGGAGGCAAATAAATTCAAAATATCACAGTATCAGAAAGTAATCGTGATAATGATGATGCGGCGAATCAATCAACATATTTTCTCTCTGTTTTTCAGCAGATAAAATTTCTTATTGACCAGAAAATCAGGAATCAAAACCGGAAGGGTTACACGCTTATGCAGCTTCAGAGTGGCCAAAGGATGGACAACAATAGTTGCCGAGTAGTCACGGATTGCACATCTCAGCAAACAGAAAGACCTCAGTCACATCACAAAAGATAAAAACTCGACCAGACGAATGCACCAACATATCAAGGAGATAACTCATCTGGAATAGTGCCTGCGCAAACCGCGTGCATAGAAGGCGTGAATTCAACAACTATCCGAGATACAAGACACCGTCCCAAATTAGTAGCTCTACTCATAGCACAATCAAATGAAAAAGTTCCCCAAATCACATATTGGCCATCACACAGAAACTGCATTTGCACTCTGGACATACCCACCAACTCATCTACCCGTACGACACAAAAATTCAGTCAGCGTCACAGACTCTCCCATCTTTATCAGATCTCTCTCATTAGCGTGAACCCAACAAATAGCAGCTCTCACACAAACCCCTCAGAGGCCATTTCACCGATCAAACGGAAGCAAATGCCTGACAAGATCACGACCCAAATCTTCCCAGCACACCGCAGTTCCGGCTCAACCCCGATTCAACCACATCCCCGGAAACCATCGACTGCCCATCATTTCTAAAGCCCAAACAAAGGCCGAGACCGGCTCAAGCTCCGACCTTTCCGCCCGTACACACGAGAACAAGACAAAACGAAGGAAACCCAGATAGAGATCCGCACAGAAAAGAAGAGAGAGAGAAAGAGCTTACGAAGAAGAGATCGAGGAGGACGTGATCAGGGAGCGGGGAGAGATCGGAGAAGTGGGCGAGGTTGAGGACTGCCGAGTCAATCGAGAGAGAGAGCAGAGATGGAGGGTTTCTCATTCATCCACCCCCCCAACGACAGCTATTTATCTCTCTCTCTCTGTGGCTTTCTCTCTCATGAACAACGAGGGAGGACAACGTGGGTGTTGGGTCCGAGAATTGCTCCGAGATTGCAGACTGGCAGATCAAAAGACCCACTTTTTCTCTCTCTCTCTCTCTATCTCTCTCTCTCTGTGGCTGTGGTATCCCCGTCCGTCCGTCCGTCCGTCCTTTTACTCCAACACGCCATTGCCACTGCACCCTTCCTTCCCCCCCCCTCCTTTTTCCTCCTCCTTTGACTTCGCACGTGCTGGAGACTTCGCTCGCACGTACTCCTTTTTTTCTTTTTCTCTTTTTTGTCCTTTTTATGGAAGCCAAAAATAAAGAAAAAAGAGAAGTTCGTTCTTATCTTCTTCTTTTTTTCAGTCAAATGTTCTTATCCTTGACAGAGGAATGTACTCTGTCAAGAAACCTCCTAGGCGAGATCATCAAAAACGGAAAATTATGTCTAGTAACTTTTCCAATCCAACACTTTAATGTCATTGCTTTTAAAATAAGAGTTCGTTATGAGTGTAATAAAATTTAATGTAGCATTGGATTTTTTTTTTTAACAAGAGATATTGCTGATAACTTTTTTTTAAAAGTCATGACACTTGAGCAATTGATTGCAAAATAATAACACAAAGCAAGCATCATATGGAAATATAAGTTATACTATTGAATTTAAAAAATGCTTATTTTTGATAATTTCTCAATCGCTTAAAATGTCAACTAAAATTAATGCGGATTACGCACTTTAATGGTTTCATGAATGAATTCAAGTAATTTTTCTTTTTTAAGGTAGTAGGTAATCTTCTAATTCAATAGGTAAGTGAGTAGCCTTTTGTTTTTATTGCTTTTACAAGTTTAGCCTTTGAAAAAGCTTTTTATTTTTATTTTTTTATGGGAATATTAAATTCAAGTGGAGAACAAAAAAGGAGTTATATTCTTTAAAACACAATAAATAATATAAATTAAATTTAGAAATTTGAAAGTGAGATAAATGACACTTCGGAGTTATATATAGCAACTATAACATTTTTTTTTTATTAAGGTGGAGTGGAGAGGTGTAATTTTTATTTAATATACGAAAACTAATGTAAAATATCAATTACCATCCGAACAAGATAATAGAGGAAAGTATACATAATAGAACGTTACGTAAGATCTTATTCTTAGGTATTTTTCAGGTAATATACAAAAATTAAAAACTGTTTAATTATGAAGTCGCGTCATCCATATTAACAACACCAAACTCAATTTTAATTGAAAAAATTGAATAAGCAAATCAAGACCGAACCTACATAGGCAACATGACTTTAAGTGCTGTAGATGGACGCAGATAATTATTTTATAATAAATGAATATTGAATAATTGTTGTAATTGATTTCTTATCACGTATGAAGTTGTAGATGTCATTATTAGCTTTAGTAGCATAATTAGCATAATTTTAATTGCCATCGATATTTGATAAGTAACTGATATAACCTTAATATCTACTTTAATTTAACAAAATAAACAAAAATTATATACAATTTAAAAGTCATGATGTAGTTCTATCGTACCTTTTTCATCTTAAATAAAGTTGAGTTCTTGAGAGATCAAATATAAAAAGTGAAAAATCATTTGAAAGTTTCCCAAACAAAGAAAGTTAATTGTCCTATCCAAATAGATTATTAATCGTCAAATCACAATTATAAATTAAAAAAATTAAAAATTCAATCAGAAAAGCATTGAACATGAACTAAATATGTACAAAAAGTCTATGCCAAATTAAAAATTTATAGACAACTTAGATTATTGGATTAAAGCTCAGGAATTACATTATACACTAGGCTAAATTACGGAGGCCACTTGTACTATTTTTTCTCATAAGTTTTCATGTAAGGAAGTGCAAATAAATATATTTTTCTTTTTTTTGGGAAAAAAAGAAATAAAACAAGATGTTTGGCAAAAATAAGAAAAAATTTCTCAATAAAATCGTGCTTCTCCAAGAACTGGGTGACGAATCGGTTGCTTCGCTTGACAAGCTGGTTGCGAGAGAGAGAGAGAGAGTCGGTTGCTTCGCTTGACAAGCTGATTGCGAGAGAGAGAGAGAGAGAGAGAGAGAGAGAGAGAGATTAGCGGTTGAAGATTTGCGGTAGAAACCATGAGGATCGTGCGCAGAGACTTGGTCCCGAATGGACCCGGAAGCGTTAAGGTACGCCCCACCGACGAATTCCGCGAATTATCCGCTAAAGTTTGCATCTTGATGTGGAATTTTTAGGCAGTGGTTTTGTCGGTCGATGTTTCTGCAGTTCGATCGAATCGCTGTAATTGTGAGGAATAACAAAGATTTGTGTTCTTTTCTTTGTTTCCCTTTCTGGGTCAGATGGTGCCGGTTGATTCGGATGATTTGTGGTTTGCTTATAATCTAATTGCTCCTGGAGATTCAGTTATGGCTAGCACTGTCAGGTTAGCTGCTCCGACACTTTCCTTGTTGCTCTTTTCTTGGGTGGGTTAGCTGATATTTGGTTGAAGAATAGTCTTGGGCTTGAGAATTTCTATGCAAGCCTGCTGTAACGTTACTGTTGCTGCTGTTAAACAATGTGCTGTAGCATATTCTCTGCTATGCATAACACTGGAAGTTGCTTCATTTCGTCGTGTCTCCAAATTAAGCCTGAGCAGGCTGGTTCCTTAGTTAGTTGGCGGGCCTGGTTGGTTTCCAGGAAATATTGCGTGTGGGATGTTTTCCATGGTTCTTTCCTTTAGCCTTGAGTTTGATTGAACATGGCATGTTACAGGAAAGTGCTGAGAGAAGCGGCTTCTGGAGGAAGAGATGCCGAGAGAGTCAAGCTGAAGTTGGAGATAACAGTCGAGGTACGACTTTGTATCCTATCCTTATCCTGATGTTTGATATGATGAGGTTAGCAAAAGAGGTTTGGTTTCGCCAATTGCTGAGGATGGTCACGAAATGAAGTTCACTTAGCAAAGGCCGTTTGAAGCTCGTCTTTGAAACACATTAGACTTGTGCATTTGGAGTTTATTAGATGGCTGTTGGGTAGTTTCAAAAAAAGGGATAGCAGGGAAGAAGATGGGAGTATTACAGGCATATCTCTGCCATCCTGCTAGTAAAAGGGCAAGGCGGTGCTAAAATTCATTCGTGTTAATTCCAGTTGTTTCTCTATGAAATTGCTTGATTATGCCAAGGGTACATCAATTGATACAATTATTTCACTTGTGCCTGTCAGGCTGTGGATTATGATAAAGTGGGGTCTGTCTTGCGTATTCGTGGAAAGAACATTCTTGAGAATGAACACGTAAAGGTAAGCGAATAGTGTTGAGTCAAACTCCTTTCCGTATCACAGAGACCAGACATGTCAATGCATTACTGATGTGACCATTGTTCCCGTAGATAGGTGCATTCCACACTTTGGAGCTTGAGCAGAATCGGCCTTTTGTTTTGAGAAAGGTACCCTCCATTTTGAGTTTCTTCATTTTATTTTTTCAGCGTGTTATGCAATGTATAGTCACATGTTTCACTCTGTCAGTGTAATTATGGGGAGATCCAACTCAAGAGCCTTTTAAGTGAGAGCTTCATTTCATGAGATAAACTGCGCCTGGTCACTAATTCATGGGATCTTGACTGTTTCTATGTTGCAGAAGGTCTGGGACTCACTGGCATTAGATGTACTCCATCAGGCCTCTGGTATTCTTTTGTATTCATTTTAGAGGGCATTCCTATTGTTATGGGTACATGCACATGTCGTCTAGGATAAGTCTTGGGTTTCTTCATATGCCTTGCTTGCACCTTACTATCTTAGACAGTTAAACTATGCTGATCATGGACAATTTATCACCAACCGTCTCTTCTTTAGACAGTGTAGATGATCTCCAGAGTCCAGAAATAAGTGGCAAGAACAATTCAATTTAATTGTTGACAAATGAGTGGGTGGGAATCTTCGGGGTAGCTAAGTAAAAACATACAATCTTTAATGATGACTAGAATTTATTGTATGATAACAAGAGATCAAGTAACAATGTTCATCTTTCCCTTTCCAATGAGGGACCTGTCATAGGTGAGTAAACCTCGGGCACATGAAATCCCTATTAATCCCAAGGGCCAGGTATAGTGCTAGCCAAATCACTAGTTTCGTTAAAACCCTGAACCACATCTGAGAGATTGAATGCTGAGAAACAATTGGTCATCAAAATATGGTTTTGGAGTTCTAAATAGAAAGTGAAACACCTCCGTTGATTCAGAATCTATTAAATGACTAAGTTGTTGTGTCATGTCTGTCTCAGAATTTAGCTTTTAACTCTTCGACCTCAGTCACCATTTGCTCCATTAACTTCAAGATATGAATTCTTGACACAGTTTCCCTTCTAAGACGCACCATGCTACTCTTTGCCACTAGATTTGTGGAAGTCTTTGATTTCTTTTCCTTGTTTAAGGGTTGGTCCCTTGCAGTATAATCTAATCTATGCATCTGCAGACCCCGGAGCAAGTGCTGATCTTGCTGTGATTTTGATGCAAGAAGGATTGGCACATATCTTCCTTGTTGGTAGAAGGTATGATTATGCATGTGCACCATGTCCTTTTTAGAGATTTTAGTTAGAATAATTTTGTTATCCCGGTACCCACTATGTTTTAACCTCAAAGGTCTTGATGTGAAAGGGTTGTTGAGTAAAAAATGCGGTTCATATTGGGGGTGTATATGGTTCGTTTCGGTTCGGTTCCCTTTTTTTGAAAAGTTAAACCAAACCAATAATGAAATTTATTGAACCTAACCGAAAATCCGATCCTATCTGAGTTGAACCGACCCAAAATTCCGGTTCGGTTCAGCTTGGTTCAGTTTTTCGGTTTTTACATTTGTGTTTGTTTTTTTCCCGACATACACCCCTTTCTATAAACTTTTTATTTTTTATTTTTAGAATCAATTATTTATTTATTTTTTATTCTTTTTCTTTTCTTTTTTTCCTTTTCTTTATTTTTCTTACTTTTTTCTTTTTTTCCTTCGTCTTCTTCTTCTTCTTCAATGGCTAGTTGCCGGCCATGGTGGTGGTGGCCGGCGACCGGCCATTGAAGAAGAAGAAGGAAAAAAGAAAAAGAAAAAAAAAATTCAAAAAACGATTTTAAAAAAATAGATTTTATTGGTTTGGTTTGGTTAACCGAATCAATAAAAACCAAACCGGTTAAAAAGTCTTGATTTTTAAACCGAATAAGAACCAAACTGGAAAAAACCGAATTTTTCAGATCGGTTTGGTTCGGTTCAATTCAGTTTTCAGTTCGATTTGGTTTTTGACACTCCTAGTTCATACAATATAAGGGGGAGAATATGTTCACTTTCTTTTCAAAATTTTCTGGTTCCAGCACTGCCATAAGCTTGTAATGGCAGACAATTTTTGATGAATGTGCTACGTCAGTGTGTTGTCTGTATTGAAATCAAATGTGCATCAATTAGACATTCTAAAATCTGGAAAATTGCCTAATGGAAGAACTTGAAAGTATTTATTTGTGCTATGCGAACATGATATAGTTTTGGCATAGCATCAGGTCCATATGATGCATTTGGCTATGACAAGTATTTTCTAAAGATCATGACAGTACGCCTCCACAATGACTCATTCTTTCTCACAATCTTTGAAGCTGTTGCCGTATCTTGGGTTTTCTATTCTCTTTCTGTTTGGGTGGTGACTATTTGCATAATTTTTCTGGATTCTTCTTAATCACAATCGTTGTATGTCTAGTATTTAAAGATCTTGTCAATGGCCTCAAGTAGTCTTCATGTTAGGGAAAAAATGTCAGTGGGAACATGAAACGAGATATTTGATTCATTGCAGAATGCCGTGTATAGCTGGTTTCTACTCATGTTATTTTTCACTGGATCCAGGATCTCGCATTCCTTTCATTCTTTTAGTATCTTCTGAGTAAATATTTTTCTCAACAATTTACCCTTGTATGGTCTAAATCTGACCGCCCTTACAGCATGACAACTTCTCGTTCTCGGATAGAAACATCGATTCCTCGCAAGCATGGACCTGCTATAGCAGGTTATGATTCGGTATGTTTCTTACCTGCAGTCAATGCAATATATATAATGAAAGTTTAGTCTCTTACTGTGTGCCTTTGCACAGGCTCTGAAAAAGTTCTTCGAGAATGTTTTACAGGTTAGTCAATCAATGGAATTATTTTAAGCACCACTAGGGAAAACTGCTGTCTTCATGTGAATTCTTGTGGAAAGCAGCTAACCGCTTTCTTCATTTGTCTTAGGCTTTCATGAAGCATGTTGACTTCAATGTAGTACGCTGTGCTGTTATTGCCAGTCCAGGCTTTACAAAGGTCTGGGATAAATTCCATTTCTACTTCTTTTTATATAGGTTTTACCCCATTAGATTTTACAATTGATGGAAGATTTCTCGATTAGTTAATTATATGTTTCTTTTTAATTTTGTACTTTTTTTGTGAATTAGGATCAATTTCATAAGCATCTGTTATTGGAGGCAGAGAGAAGGCAGTTGAGGCCCATCATAGAGAACAAGTCACGGATCATACTTGTTCATACAAGCTCAGGATACAAGTATCATCAACATCTTTGTTGCTTATAGTTTAGATAACTAAAGCTGCTATGTTTAGACAGTACTCTGTAGCAACGGCCAAATCTTAGGAATGAAATCTGGTGTGGTTCCAGAAATGTTAAAATTGGAACACTTATGGTGTTTATTTAGGAAAGAATATGTCTTAGCTGACCTATGAGATGTTGTCTAGACATTATGATATAGCTTGGTGTCAGAAGCTCCATCATTGTGTTTGAACATGTCTCTAGTTAGAGTCCTTTTTACAATTTCTAAAAATTTAGATGTCCAAAATGCTATCAAGTGCTTCTAATTAGGGACTGTATGTAATCCGTGAGCTTGCATGAATTTGAAGGATATTGAATGTTATATCTACTCTGTCCCCTGTATTAAGTCTTATTTTGACCCTGTTTCATTTTATTTTTTTTAGATTTGTTAATTACATCCAATGCTGAAGAAATACCATTTTATATGAGACTCATCAGGTCTCTTCTGCTATTTAGTGATCTTCAAGAGGCATTGCAGCTTGAGTACTTATTTGGCGATATCGAATAATGGATATCCAATCATCTTTTAAGAGGAGAAAAGTGATGGCCAACTTGTATGCACAGAAAGGATTAGAGAACTACTGGTCAAAACTAAGGAATAGACAGTCACACCTTTTTGTCGAGAGTGATAAATGAACATAGTAGGACGTATACTCAAAAGAAGCAGACTTTAGAAAGGATGATATTGTTCTTTCATCGGCTTGTAATGTTCTTGTCTTATGTAGTGGCCATATGAATCTTGTGCTAGTTGTTAAATGAGTATTTCTTCAGGGGATAGTCTCATTTTTGTCGATCATTTCATGAAATACTAATTTAATGTAACTGATAAGCATGCTTAGTTAATTACATCATCCCCTTGCTACTATGCAGGCATAGTTTAAAAGAGGTTTTGAATGCCCCAAATGTCATGAGTATGATAAAAGATACTAAAGCAGCTCAAGAGGTACGTAATACCGAGCAAAAAATTCCTTTATGTTCATTTTCTATCCCAAAAATTTCTCTATTAAGTTCTTCATGAAAAAAAGAAATGCATGGCCCTGATTACAAATTTTTCATTTTGTCCCTTTAATACAGGTCCAAGCTCTCAAGGATTTCTTCGACATGCTCTCAAATGTCTGGTTCTTTTCCTTTTTAAAAATTTCACATTCTCTCTTCATCTGTTTATTAATCGATGCCTTGTGATAAGCATTTGGAAAATGATAAAACAGGCATGCAAGATAATTAGTTGCTGACTGATTGGGCAAAAACCATAAAATAGTGTTTACTTGTCGGAACAGCTTAATCAAAGCCAGAATTGGATTAAGGTCAAAATAGGCAGTGCTAGCGCTTCTAAGGAGATGCTGAAACCGGGGTCTTCCATTTTGATGTATCATTATTGGAAATGATGTTTCAAAATTATCCCAATTTTGTGCAATAAGGCTTAGTTTAGTTTATTGTTAATCCTGTTGTCGCCGCTGAAGTTGCTGTTGTTGTAATTATAATAATCCATTATATAAAAAATATTTTTTAGGATGAGACCCGGGCATGCTATGGACCTAAGCATGTGGAGGTGGCCCATGATAGAATGGCTGTCCAGACACTCCTTATCACTGACGATCTCTTCAGGTCAGCCCCCAATATTTATGCCGACTGTAGCTGCTTGCCATGCATACAACATCCCATTGGAATTATGTGTTGTTGTCTTTTCCTTATTGACATTGTGCAGCAATTCACTCTTATGCAGATAACTGTTTTCTTTCTCACAAGAACTCGCTCAAAGCGTCTATGATAATATAATACTAATAATAATAACAATACAATAGTAAATCATGCATGAAATATCTCTGGTTTTTGTTATATGGCTTTTGAATAAATCCAAACTGATAAATGTACACTGCAAATCCTTCATTTGGATCGTTTGCAATTACTTTAATATTTTCCATGCCTGTTTTCATATAGTACAGAGAAATGAAAATTGCTTGCACCGGTTATTGATCAACAAGAACTTTTGGAACTTTTTGAGAGTGCACAGCCCTCTCTCCTGATTCCCTCCCAATCCTATGTCCATTTCTATTTTGGTTTCCCTCTCTATGATTTCTGTGTTCTAACAGTATGACTCATGCATATTTTTTTAAGCGATGCGTTGGTCTATAACCCTAATCCTATATGCATGAAATCACTATATGTGATGTGATTAGTTTTTCCTGATGACATCTTGGGGTTGTCTCCAGAAATGCCGATGTAGCAACGAGGCGAAAGTATGTCAATTTGGTCAACTCAGTGAAGAATTCAGGAGGCACTGCTCATGTATTTTCATCCATGCATGTGTCGGGAGAACGTAAGCATCATTGATTTCCCTTCTTTTGCACCATCTTTAATGCATGTTATCCATGCTTGGTTTTGTGAGTATAATTGGAGCCTTTGAGCATTAGCTTATTGAGATAAAAGTACCTTTGGCACTAAATGAACAGATAAATGAGGATGATAAAGCTTTGGATTCTGCATATGTTATATTATGTTGGTATAGATAAAGCTTTTATAACTTTGAGTAAACCGGCTTACAAACGTTACTTCATGAACAGAACTGGCACAGTTGACTGGGATTGCCGCCATTCTTCGCTTCCCTCTACCTGACCTTGATGATATAGAGATGTGATCCTGTCGTTGCGATAAAGCTCGGAGGAAGACACGGCATAAGACAAGGAAGACGCAATCTGTGTACATATTCTCTGGAGTCAATTTCTGAGGGAAAACAAAATAGAAGGTGATTTTTGTCAAAAGGTCTAATTATGAACAGAATCAGGAATTTGTACTGTGGCAATCCTATGGTCATGTGTTTTATATCAAAGGATGTGGCTTATTGTGCCATGCGATGGTTGTGGCATTGCATGTCTCATTCTCTTGGATAAATCTCGAGTTAATCGATAGTCTGCCATAAATATTTTACAATACGTTATTAGTCGAAATTTAAGGGCAGTACATGAGATTGAGTCTTGGATGTTATTGTGCCATAAGTAATGGCTGTGGCATTGCATCTCCCAGGTTCTTTCAATAGTTCTTTAGGGGTATTCTGGTGCACATAGCTTTGGTGAAGAAACAGGCTCGTGTATAGCAGATCCTCAGGTAAATTCAGAAATTAATTTTCCTTCAAATAAATGGACTCTAAATTTCAAATATATACAAAAACGGAAAAGGGGATGGAAATTAAATTTTTTGTTTTGTTTTTTTGTTGTCTCTGAACGGAAATAATGTAAATCGGTCAAAAAGACAATGGAATAAAGAACGCCACGCGTTGAGCATCAATAAGCTATCCAGCCCACTAACGTGCATTAATCTTATATTTAAGCGATGCTTGTAAATAAAAACGTTGACTTTGGCACCTCTGCTGTTTCCTTTTTCTCTGCGTTCTTCATATATATTTTAAAATAATTATCTTTCCCTTTATTCCTGAAAAGAATTTACAAATCTTTTTTCCTTTCTTCTTTTTCATTACTTTTCAAATCTATTAATAGTAAATGTTGTTGATTTTCAATTTATTATTTAAGCATAAAAGTGCACTTTTATTTTTTTCTTTGAATTGATCATTAAATACCGTTTATGAGTCTATTATATGAAATTCATATTTAGAATGAGAAATTGGGATATTGTGACATTATTGGCACATGGAACGATTGATCTTAACTTTGATGATACTTGATTAAATTTTAACAATATTATTTTTCAAAACAAAGATATTGATGTTGAAATAATGGTTAACTGGACAATGTGTTATACAGAAAATTTAGTTTTCATTAGGGAATAAAAAAAGGATAGAGAGCCAGTATCAATCTCATATGGGCCTCTCGTACTTACAATTTATGTTTTTTTTTTTAATCATTTTTTTTATATTTGTCCGATTCTTAATTTGTATGTTTTGTCTCGATGTCTTATATCCTTTTCCATCTTTTATCATTAAATAATGATTTTTTGTCAGAATCAATTATATACTTGAACATGCACATAAATAACGTATATTTCTTTTCCAAACTGTTTGCATATTTTCTAAAGTAGATGAAACTTTATTTTCGTTCTATTTTGCATCTTTAGGTGATTTCATTTTTTTTATCCTTCTCTAGAAATGTAAAGGCATTTTAATCTCTTTTTTTAAATAATTTTTTTATTTCCTAAGGTATATGCCCTTTTTCAAAAGAAATTTTGTCTCCTTCTTGTTTAGGTAATCTTATAAATTTCTATACCTTTATTATGTCACCATCAATTTTGTGCCGTTGGAATATGCTTGTTGCTTATCCATCTTTCATCGGTTGGGTTAGACACGTTCTTGTCTAGGTAATCTTATAAATTTCTATACCTTTATTATGTCACCATCAATTTTGTGCCGTTGGAATATGCTTGTTGCTTATTCATCTTTCATCGGTTGGGCTAGACACGTGGACCCTATCTGACCTATCAAGTGACAACATTCATTTATAAATTGAAACTAAATCGTCCTCACCCCAACTTTCTAATAAGGTGGGGATTCAAATCTCTCACCTCCTCCTGTTATGTTGGAAGGGTGGCCATTAAAGAAAACTCCAATGGTTAAATTTTAATTCTTTTAGTTTACTAATTTCACAATTTTTTTTTATTCTTGCCCTTTACCAAAAAAAAATTCACATTTTTTTTTAAATGTTATGGGATTCGATTGCACTCTCATGACATCACAAGTATTAAAACCTTATTGTACTTTTTGAAAGTTTTAAAACTTAATTATATTTTCATAACAAGTCTTAAAATTTTCAGCACATTTATCCCATATAAATAATAAATTAGTAAGGTAAAGTGATAACTAAGTCAATGAAACTTTCATCCATAAAAACCTCTTATTAATTAAATGTATCTATTCTTTCAACATTTTAAGGTCAAAATAATCAGAATTACACATTCTCTTCCATTTCCACTTATTTTTCTTTTTTTCGCACGCTTAATTGTGTGTTTTTTTTGCTAGTAAGAATATTGGATATCTCTATTTTAATTTGAAATGAATTACGAGTCTTTGATTAAATTCCACATCCCTCCGATAGGTTCCATTTAAAGAGCTAAAAAATAAAAGAAAATTCACAAAAGAGATACTTCCGTAATTGGAAAAAAACCGATTTAATCGACATATTTCGTCTACTAATCTCAAACTCTTCAACAGTATATAAATCGAAAATTACTAGTAGAATTACCTAGTAACATCATAACATGAAGTCATTCTCTAAACTGACTATAGTCCAAACAAAAGGAAAATTCATCTATTCATACGAATTATGAAACTTGATATGTACCACACAACCACAAAATCAGATATTTCGACCCGAAATTAATGTTGTTATATGCAAAATGGCTCTGCCGTGTCCGCCGTTTGCCAGAGCAGCCAACTGAGCTGACTGACGATGACCATCTCGAGACTCTCATTTGATTCCTCTCTCACCTTTTGCCCTCGCTCTCACTCGTCCTCACTCCAATCCCTGCTCGCTTCCCCTGCCTTTTCTCCAATTCGGTCGTCGCTTTTCTTCTGCTCTGTCGGACGCCGACGATGGTAACTTCGACCTCTAGGGGTAACGGCGAGTCGACGGTGTTCACTCTTGACATTGCTTGTAGCGCGGGGATTGATGATGTGATCGAAGGGGCTGCGATGTCACTGGCTTACCATGGTGCATTTACCCACTTAGGCCGTTAAAGATAGTTTCTTGATTCAGCTAAGCAGTGTGAACGTTTAAGGTCATCAAATTCGATCAAGAGAGAAATAAAAGGATTTTGAAATTGCAATATTTGTCTATTATGGCATCTTCCATAAGATCTCGGAGTTCATCTACGAATTTCATTAGTTCAATTTTACGATTTAGGAGCCAAGGAGTATACTTTTATAACCAAGTTAAAACCCGGAATCATCTCAACTTGCATCGATCACTCTTTGCACAAGGTAAAACTTGAACTATGTACTGGGGAGAAAGATTTGAATTTGACACCCAAAGATGAGATCAAAGCATAACTTGAAACACTCCTCAGCTGTCACAAGGAGTATGAAAATTCAAGGCCAGGCTGAAACTGGTAAACAAAGAACACCATAGCTGTCCAAATTTGACAGAAGAAAACGAAGCAAACCTTTCTTTCTTGGGATGAAGAAAAGGAGAGATTAAGGGCGCGTTTGGCAACGATTCTGTTCCCGGAAACTGATTATGCCAAGAAATGATTATTTTTGATAACGTTCTAGGGAACCGGTCGAGTAAGTAAAAGAACGTATTTAGAATGTCTAAAATTTTTTATTTGGAATAATGCGTTTGATAACGTGTCAATTGATTACGTTCCAAATTAATTTTTTTATTTTTAAATAATTTTTTATACTTTTTTTCCTTTTCTTTTTTCATTTTTCTTTTCATTTTTTCCTTTTTCTCCTATTTTTCTTTTCTTCTTGTGGCCGGTCGCCGGACGGGCCGGCAACCTCACCGAGCGTCGCCGGCCCTCGGCGAGGCGCCCTCGTCGGGCGGCGTCGCCGCGGCCTCGCCTAGGCCGCGGCGACGCTCGCCTAGCCCCCGCGAGGCTTGGTCTCGCCAGATCTGGCGAGGCCGAGCGTCACCGGTGGACAGGCGGGCCTTGCCGGGGCTGGGCAAGGCTCACCGGGGCTAGGCGAGGCCCGCCTGGCCACCGGTTAGGCTAGGCGAGCCCGGTCGGTGGCTAGGCGGGCCTCACCTAGCCCCGGCGAGCCTCGACCTCGCTAGATCTGGCGAGGCCTCGCCTCGCCGGTGGACAGGCAGGCCTCGCCGGGGCTGGACGAGGCCCGCCTGGCCACCGGTCAGGCTAGGCAAGCTCGGTCGGTGGCCAGGCGGGCCTCGCCCAGCCCCGACGAGGCTCGCCGGAGGCTCGGCGAGGCTCGCCAGTGGCTGGGCGAGCCTCCGGCGAGCTCGCTAGTGGCTGGGCGAGCCTCCGCGAGCTCGTCGGACCTCGCCTGGCCGGGCGAGCCTCCGCAAGCTCGCCGGACCGGCGGGCGGGCGGGCGGCGGGCGGCGGGCGGCGGGCGGTGGTGAGCGGCAGCGGACGGGCGGCGGTGGCGGGCGACGGTCGCGGGATGGTGGAAGGAAAGAAGAAAAGTTTTATTGTGTTGATTCTTTTTTTTTTATTCTCGAATGTAGAATCAACTTTTTTTTTTATTCTCAAATCTATTCCAAAACTGGGAACAAATTTGTTAAAAGGGAATAAAATTTTTACCAAACGCGATTCGTCCCGGCGGTTAACAAAAAATCGGGGAATTAATCGGCTGTTTGGAGTGATGCCAAACAGGGCCTAAAGCTCCAGCAATGGCAATGGTGAAACGCAAAACCAAGAAACAAAGCAAAATGAAACGAGAAAGCTCGCAACTTTTCAACCATGAACATCGCCCATGAACTCAAAGCAAGCACTAACATCAAAATCGATCATCACCACCCCCACCATGTCCTCCTCCCACTTCTTCTTAACTTCAGGCTTCAGCTAGGGACAGCGAAAGAATGCAGACTACACCCACAATGCTTACTGATCCCTAAGCTGCACACTATCACAGGCAAAAAGCCCTAGCCGCCGACCAAATCAGACCAGGCGTCGATGACGTCCCCATCGTCCGTGCCTAGATCCTTCGCCGACTCGGCCCCCGGGATCCGCGCGCCATCGTAGCTGAATAGCAGGGCGCCGTACAGCAACCCTGAGAGCACAGTAGTGCTTATTATTATTTTTTTTTCCTTTTTCTTCCATTTTCTCTTCAATGACCGGTCGCCGGCCACGACTTAAAACATAAAAAATAATAATAATAATAAAAGAAATTTTTTTAGAATTCATAGATTTGGTTTATTTAAACCAAACCGATAAAAATCGAACTGGTTAAAAAGTTTCGATTTTTAATGAGAAGCAAACTGAATAAGAACCGAACTAGAAAAATGTTTTTGACCCTCTTAGTTCATATAATATAAGGGGGAGAATATGTTCATTTTCTTTTCAAAATTTTCTCGCTCCAGCACTGCCATAAGCTTGTAATGGCAGACAATTATGGCTGCTAGTGGGTATTTAGAAGGCATCAGCCGTTGCTGGATAAACTCTGACACTAAGGGGCCAGGCCCTTAGGCGCAAACACTTTTTGATGAATACGCTTACATCAGTGTGATGTCTGTATTGAAATCAAATGTGCATCAACTGGACATTCTAAAATCTGGAAAACTGCCTAATGGAAGAACTTGAAAGTATTTTATTTGTCATTCTATGCGAACATGATATATAGTTTTGTACCGTGGCAATCCTATGGGCATGTGTTTTATATCAAAGGATGTGGCTTATTGTGCCATGCGATGGTTGTGGCATTGCATGTCTCATTCTCTTGGATAAATCACGAGTTAATCGATAGTCTGCCATAAATATTTTACAATACGTTATTAGTCGAAATTTAAGGGCAGTACATGAGATTGGGTCTTGGATGTTATTGTGCCATAAGTAATGGCTGTGGCATTGCATCTCCCAGGTTCTTTCAATAGTTCTTTAGGGGTATTCTGGTGCACATAGCTTTGGTGAAGAAACAGGCTCGTGTATAGCAGATCCTCAGGTAAAACAAGAAAAAAGACGATGGAATTTAAGTGAAAGATAAAATAGAGCTAATTTAAAGCCATCGCATTCCATTGAAGACCCTACTCCAGATTTGACATTCATCATGATCCAATCTAAGAAACCAACTAGCGGAACTACTTATCATCAATCATTGTAGTTTCCATCGGTAGCGATCCGGTCCATGATCATCGAGACCACCTCTGCAGACTCCCTCAACAGCTTGACACTCCTGCTCAGCTTCTCACGCTTCGCTGCCACCGCTGGCGCTTCCTCTAGCATTCTCTCTATACCGCCGCTGCCATTAGGCCCGATCAGCTCGCCCACAATCTCCAGCTCCATCTCCTTGTTAACCAAGTTCTGTACGCTGAACAGCAGATGCAGTGCAGTGGAGTCCACAAACCTCCTCAGCACTATCTTCCAGTATGCGGTCATTCTCATCTTCAGATCGAACGCCTGGTGAATCAGCTGCTTTCGATTCCGGAGATTGCCCACGTCAACCTCCCCGATCCCATGGAGGACAATGTTGCTAGGCTCAGACTCGTCGTTGATTGCCTCCATGAACATGTCTTGCTGGCTCATCAGCTTGTTCCACTCCAACATGTACTCCGGGCTACAGGTGTAGTCAGTGAGCTTCTCCATCTCCACAATCTCCATCATCCTAATCATCGCCTTCTCCTTCATCTTGCTGATCAGATTGGACGCTGCTCTTCTCATCGAAAACTGAAGCTGAGGATAATTCTCCGAGTGTCGCATCAACACTCTGATCGCAACGTCCTCGATGTAGTCCCATACAAGAACCACAAAACTCAGTGGCTTGCTCGATACCCGCTTCACCTTCTGCTGCAAGACGGTGATGAAGGCAGTGCGAGGGAGGAAGTTTGGGAGCCCGATCCCTTTGGCCTCTTCCAGGACCTTCATTTCCTCCAACATGAAGTTAACCCTCGGGTCAATTTCATTGCAGTTTTGGAGCTCATCGGAGTAGTGGTTCAGCATCTCCACCAACCTGGCAGTGCAATGCATGTTCTTCTCCTCTGGGTACTCATCGAACTCGCCTCTCAGCAAGACTTTCCTCAACGACTCCTTCACCAACCCCATGATCTGCATGAAGGCCGTCATGGCCTCGGCGACCGAGGACAGATTCTTGGGCATCCTCTTAAGCTCGGCGACATTCGCGTTCAGCTTGTCATTGATCTTCCTGACGATCTCGGGCAAACATTTGGCCATAATGGTGGCTTGAATCTGCATCAGCTTTTGTGCCAAGACAGGCACACCAACGATGGACTTGTCAATCCTGCACAGGTGAGGGTGCATGTCGAACAGGTTCGCCTCTTCGACCCTCGCTTCTTCGTAGGACTCGTCACCAATCCTATTCCTCACACAGACATAGCCGAGTCCTATATTGACATCATCGGCAGTCACCTTTTCGTGCAAGCCCTCCGGAGCTTTATCAGCCTTTGTGACGACGGCCAGAGTCCTCTTGCCGGTCTTGTCCACCATCTGCAACACAACAACAAATAATCGTATAGACTCGTTTGCTAGAGTTGTATAAATCAGTGAAGTTTTAATCGATATGGAAGGAAAGTGTGGCTAGACAGTACTTACTTGTGACATCCTTATGGACTCGCAAGTGGAGAAGTCGACGGTCGCGGACAAGACATTGAGGATGATGCTCTCTTCAGGCCTAATGTACTCCATGATCATCTCCGAAATCTGCTCGTAAATGTTCTCGGGCTGACCGTGCACGGGCACTCTTGTGATTCCAGGCAAGTCGACCATGGTCAAGTCCGGGACGCCATACTTCTTGACGACCAGAGTGAGTGGGGTGTTCGATATGCCCTTCCCACGGCCCGCCATCTCCTCGGTGGCGGCATTAATAGCTTCCGAGATGTGGTCCTCGTCGGTGTGGACAACTTTGCTGTCGAACTCGAGGTAGAGCTCGGGCCGACCAGCGTAAGAGATGCCTTGGAGCCGCATAATGAGAGGGACGCGGGTGCAGATGCCCTGCCCCCGCGGCAAGCTGATGCCGGCGAGGGACTCCAGGACGCTCGACTTGCCAGAGGACTGATCGCCGACAACAACGATGGTGGGGAGCTGGATGCCTTCCTTCATAACCATTAAGTTCCGCAGCCTGTCGACAGCGTCGAGAAGAGGGCGGATTCTGTCATTGTAGGAGGCAGCAAGTGGCTGCGCGTGGGCGACTGACACGGTGAGGGCAAGGTCTTCGCCATCTTTGGCGGCGGGGTTGACGATGATCCTCGACTTAGAAGAAGTTTTCTTGCCGCTTCCAACCATTCTCTCTCTCTCTCTCTCTCTCTCTGGGTGATGAGTGATGTGAGAATCGAATGCAAGACGTGCATAAGGGAGACGGGAAGCGTTGTGATTTATAGGAGAATCGGCGCATGCATGTGAACGGACATCGTCGGCCAATTAGCTAATGGACAGAATACAATCATTAAAATTGCTGATAAAGTATCAACTTTCTTCGATGGAGGCGTTTGGTCTTTCGATGCGAGGAAGACGAAAGAGCGACGACGGATTCGAAAAGAAGAGGAAGAAGAAGCGATGGCTGTTCCTTCTGTCTTTGGTGTTTTCCGAGGACGAAATGATGACTGATGATCTCCATGATCGTCTGGCCTGGTTTTCTCTGGGCTCGATGCAGGGCCATCATGCAAGAAGACGAAGCGACCTACGCAAACTGCATGCTTGCATGGAAGGGAAGATAAGAGAAACTGCATAGCATGTGGAAAACTACATGTGTGTGACAGGTTGATTTGCAACGGATGAAAATGGAAAACTCATCTAGGGTCAAAGGGATTATACACTAATTAATCTGGATTAAGAAGTTTATTACTGAAATATGTCTTTAAGGATTGAGTGATTGACATACTTGTTTCTACGATCAAATGTCGAAACCCTAACAAAAATGAGCGCTCGCCCTCAGCTCGAAACTCATTTGTCGTTTGCTGAACATCGGAGGCTAAAGTATTTCCTATGTTGATATACTGTTTTAATGTCGTCTGAGGTAAGATTTCCTCACCTATTAGTAATTTGAGTGTGGATTAAAGGGCTTTAACTTTCCATCAATTTGATATCCGACTCAATCATAAGTTAATGTTACTAGACTTGGCAAGTGTGTAACAAACTTAACTTTATGTTACATAGCTAAATTAGTTCGTTAGAAAAAGGTGTAGCTTCTACAGTTTTGTATGTATTATAAATGTCCTGTGTTTACATAAATTGACACTTAGCTAAATATCATTTAATTATTTAGGTAAATTTTATCGTGTAGAGACACACACATAAATAAGGAAATTGTGCAAAACTTTATTACCTTGGCTTCATTTGGTTTTGCCACCTAGCTAAATATCATTGAATGATTTAGGTAAATTTTATGTGTAGAGACACACACATATATAAGGAAACTGTGCGAAACTTTATTACCTTGCCTTCAGAAAATAATTTTCCTTCGATGAAATGCACTCTAAATTTCAAATATATACAAAAATGGAAAAGGGGAATGGAAAAAAAAATTATTGTTTTGTTTTTTTATTGTCTCTGAACGGAAATAATGAAATCCGGTGAAAAAGACAAAAAGAACGCCACGCGTTGAGCATCAATAAGCTATCCAGCCCACTAACGCGCACTAATCTTATATTTAAGGGGTGCTTTGTAAATACAAATGTTGACTTTGGCACCTCTGCTGTCTCCTTTTTCTTTTCGTTTTTCATATATAAACTTATCTTTCCTTTTATTTCTGAAAGGAATTTACAAAATTTTTCCTTTTTTTCCTTCTTTTTCATTACTTTCAAATCTATTAATAGTAAATGCTTGTTGATTTTCAACTTATTATTCAAGCATAGAAGTGCACTTTTATTTTTTTCTTTGAATTGATCATTAAATATACTGTTTTTTTTGGGTAAGAAGCATTAAATATACTGTTTACAAGTCTATTATATGAAATTCATATTTAGAATGAGAAATTGGGATATTGTGACATTATTGGCACATGGGATTGATCTTAACTTTGATGATACTTGATTAAATTTAACAAAAAAATTATTTTTCAAAACAAAGATATTGATGTGGAAATAATGTGTTAACTGGAAAATGTGTTATACAGAAAATTTAGTTTTCATTAGGGAAAAAAAAAGGGAGAGAGAGCCAGTATAATCTCATATGGGCCTTTCGTACTTACAATTTATGTTTTTTTAATCATTTTCTTATATTTGGCCGATTCTGAACTTGTATGTTTTGTCTCGATGTCTTATATCCTTTTCCATATTTTATCAATTATATAATGATATTTTGTCAGAATCAATTATATACTTGAACATGTACATATAATAATGTATATTTCTTTTCCAAACTATTTGCATATTTTCTAAAGTAGTTGAAACTTTATTTTCGTTCTATTTTGCATCTTTAGGTGATTTCATTTTTGTTTATTCTTCTCTAGAAATGTAAAGCATTTTAATCTCTTTTTTTAAATAATTTTTTATTTCCTAAGATATATGCCCTTTTTCAAAAGAAATTTTGTCTCGTTCTTGTCTAGGTAATCTTATAAATATCTATACCCTTATTATGTCACCATCAATTTTGTGCCGTTGGAATATGCTTGTTGCTTATTCATCTTTCATCGGTTGGGCTAGACATGTGGACCCTATCTAACCTGCCAAATGACAACATTCATTTATAAATTTTGATACTTTCAGTTTACTAATTTCGCAAAATTTTTAAATGTTATGGGATATGATTGCACTCTCATGACATCACAAGTATTAAAATTTGATTGTACTTTTCGAAAGTTTTAAAACTTAATTATTTTTTCATAACAAGTTTTAGAATTTTCAGCACATTTATCCCATATAAATATTAAATTAGTAAGGTAAAGTGATAACTAAGTTGATGAAACTTTCATCCATAAAAATCTCTTATTAATTGAACGAATCTATTCTTTCAACATTTTAAGGTCAAAATGATCAGAATTACACATTCTCTTCCATTTCCACTTATTTTTCTTTTTTTTTCGCACGCTTAATTGTGTGTTTTATTTGCTAGTAAGAATATTGGACATTTCTATTTTAATTTCAAATGAATTACGAGTCTTTGATTAAATTCATCCACATCTCTCCGATAGGTTCCATTTAAAGAGCTAAAAAATAGAAGAAACTTCACAAAAGAGATACTTCCGTAATTGAAAAAAAAACCGATCTAATCGACAGATTTCGTCTACTAATCTCAAACTCTTCAGCACTATATAAATAAAAAATTACTAGTAGAACTACCCAGTAACATGCAGTCATTCTCTAAACTATCTATAGTCCAAACAAAAAGAAAATTAATCTATTCATAGGAATTATGAAATTTCGACTTGAAATTAATGTTGTCATATGCAAAATGGCTCTGGCGTGTCCGCCGTTTGTCGGAGCAACCTACTGAGCTAAGTAACGGTGACCACCTTAAGACTGTGGAGCCACCTCCCGCGGCTCTCGCCCTCGCTTCTCCTTCCTCTCATCCGCTTCCTCTGTCACCTTTTGCCCTCACTCTCACCCGTCCTCACTCCAATGCCTGCTCGCTTCCCCTGCCTTTCTCCAATCCGGTTGTCGCTTTTCTTCTGCTCCGTCGGACGCCGACGATGGTGACTTCAACCTCCAGGGGTAACGGCGAGTCGATGGTGTTCGCTCCTGACATCGCCCGCGGTGCGGGGATTGATGATGTGAACGAAGGGGCTGCAATGTCACTAGCTTGCCATGGTGCAATTACCCACTTAGGTTATTAAAAATAGTTTCTTGATTCAGCTAAGCAGTGTGAACGTTTAAGGTCATCAAATTCGATCAAGAGAGAAATAAAAGGATTTTGAAATTGCGATATTTTCGTATTATGTCATCTTCCATAAGATCTCCGAGTTCATCTACGAATTTCATTAGTTCAATTTTACGGTCCAGGACCCAAGGAGTATATACTTTTATAACCAAGTTAAAACTTGGAATCATCTCGGCTTGCGTCCATCGCTCTTTGCACCAGGTAAAATTTGAACTATGTACTGGTGAAAGATTCGAATTTGAGAACCGAAGATGAGATCAAAGCAATACTCTAAACACTCCTCAGCTGTCACATGGAGTATGAAAATTCAAGCCCAGGCTGAACTTCTAAGCAAAGAACACCATAGCTGTCCATATTTGACAGAAGAAAACGAAGCAAACCATTCCTTTTTGGGATGAAGAAAAGGAGAGATTAAAGCTTTAGCCATGGCAATGGCAATGGCGAAATGCAAAACCCAGAAACAAAGCAAAATGGAATGAGAAAGCTCACAACCTTTCAACCATGAACATCGCCCATGAACTCAAAGCAAGCAGTACATCAAAACCTATCATCACCACCACCACCATCTCCTCCTCCTACTTCTTCTTAACTTCAGCTATGGACAACGAAAGCACGCAGACTACACCCACAACGCTCACTGATCCCGAAGCTGCACACTGTCACAGGCAAAAAGCCCTAGCCGCCGACCCGATCAGACCAGGTGTCGATGACTTCCCCATCGTCCATGCCCAGATCATCCGCTGAATTATCCCCCGGGATCCGCGCGCCATCGTAGGTGAACGGCAGGGCGCCGTACGTCAATCCCCTGCAAGCGCAGTAGCGCACATCGTCCTCCCGCTGGTTCTGCACGCAGAGGTGGATTGGGTGGTGCCCGCTGTCCTCGCGGCCCACAGACTCCAAGAAAACCAGCTTCATCTCCGTTCGTGCAATGTCCATCATTGAACACAGAGAGAGATCATCGAGGTGTCTCGTTTCTTTCTTCTGCTCTGCGATCAAAAGTTCAGTAAGACTAGCCATTGCGTTTGCCTGAGGAGGAAGTACAGTTTTACTGCACCAACTGTATCCAAGTGACCGTTCCATGCTAATTCTACACAGAGAGCGGCTAGCATCACCTTCCACTGCAGAATGACAGTGGAACGATGAAGGGCCAGCCACAAAATACTTTTTTAGACTTAGCTGATGGATAGAATACAAGCATTAATTGCTGATGAAGTATCTAACTCTCTTCAATAGAGTCGTTTGGTGTTCCTTTTTTTTTTTTTTTTTTTTTTTTTTTTTTTGGTTTAAAGTCGTTTGGTGTTTCGATGCGATGAAGATGAAAGAGTGACGACAGAGGGGAAATGATCGTTTGGCCTGGTTTTCTCAGGGCTCGATGCAGGCCATGAATGAAGACGAAGCGACCTACCTACGCACACTGCAACCGCATGCATGCATGGAAAAAAACAAAAGAGCTCGTCGAGGGTCAAGGGATTTATACACTAATTGATCTCGATTAAGAAGATTATCAGTAAAGTACGTTTCAAGGATGAGTGATTGGCGGGCCATTTCTATGTTTTTCTTTTTTGCCAAACATTTTTATGTTCAGAGGCCGAAACCCTAATGAGAATGAATGCAAGAAACTCGTACTTTACTTGAAAGTCATTTGTTTTCTTGCAAATACCACAAGTTGGATAATTTTCCTTTGTATAAAGTTTCTCCTCCTTTTTTATTTTTCCGTGAGCTCCTTCCACCATTTTTAGATTGATGAGACCGTATATTTACTTTAGATTGAAAGGCGCTTTCAATTGAATCTTCATCTTGGGCTCTTTTCTCATATGCTTCTAGAGAGCCAATTAATTCACTCTGGTTAAGTCGTTAGTTGTAACTATGGGGTTGTATTTTTTGGTAAGTGACACTAATATTTTCTCAACAACCCTTTGATCACTTATTCCATCTCTATAGGCTCTCATTTGATTAACTAGTTTCTTTAATTTTCCACAATATTTTTGTACGGTCTCATAATTTTTCATTTTAGAATTCTCAAAATCTCTTCTCAGAGTTTGAAGGCGAATAGTGCGTAACTTTTCTGATCCTTGAAACTCTTCTCGTAGTATTTCCCAAGCCCCTTTTCCAGTCCTTGCTCCAATTATTCTTGAAAATATGGTTTTTGAGAGTGTTTGCTGGATAAAGTATAGTGCCCTGCATCTTTTGTAGTTGATCCTTTGAAACACTTGCACCTTCTTGCGGAGCCTCACAGCCTTTTTCCACGATGTCCCATAAGTCTTGGCCATCAAGAATGCTCCAAAAGTCATAGTTGTATAAAAAATGGGAATGTCTTTTTCCACGATGTCCCATAAGTCTTGGCCATCAAGAATGCTCCAAAAGTCATAGTTGTATAAAAAATGGGAATGTGAAATGAGGATGAGATAGAGTTGGCCATAATTTAGTTATTGGGTATTTGGAAAGGGTAGTTTTAGGATTGGGTAAGTTAGACAAATGCCCAATACCAACCCAAGACATGGCTCTAATACCACTGTTGATGTTTTTGCGGAAACGTGTGTTTGTTGTGTGTGCAAGTGTGTTTTGTGTGTGAACTATCAAGCGGGTGAAGGAAAGAAAAGTATGGGTAAGAAAATAATTTATAGCAAGGGAACACAAAGGAACAAAAGAAAACTTTTTATTTTTATTTAGTTATTATAGTACAAGGAAGGAGAGGAGCTTACTTTTTGCTCTAGTCTTCTGCGCTCCCTTCCCCCCCAACCACTCCACCGACTTATGCCCATTTTCTAGTAGTTTCTTTTACATTTTTTTTTCTTGAACAATAGACTTTTTTAAGGCAAATATCTCTACTATTTGCAAAGATAATTTCATAGACTCTTCTAGGATTTTATTGTATTTTCTAGCTTAAATCTATCTTGAAGTTTCTAGAAATTGGATCAATAGTTTAACATCCTGCAATTTCCAACGATGAACACAAAGAGAGATCATCGAGTTGTCCTGTTTCTTTCTTCTGCCCTGCGATATGCCGTTCATTAAGACATGCGATTGCGTTTGCCTGAGGAGGAACTGCAGCTTTACTGTATTAGCTGATGCCGAGCGACCGTTCCATTCTAATTCTGCACAGGGAGCGGCTAGCATGACCGTCCACTGCGGAATGACAGTGCAATGGCGGAAGGCCAGCCACAGAATCCTTTTTATACATGTAGCCAATGGATAAAATACAATCATTAATTGCTGATGAAGTGTTTAACCCTCTTCAATGGAGTCGTTTGGTGTTTCGATGCGATGAAGACGGATCGGAAAAGAAGAAGAGAAAAGTAAAAGCGATGGCCGTTGTATCTCTGTCTTCTGTGTTTTTCCGAGGACGAAAATGATGACCGATGATGTCCATGATCCTTTGGCCTGGTTTTCTCAGGGCTCGATGCAGGGCCATGCACGAAGACGATTTCAACTCCCTTGTACAGTTGAGGCTTTTTCTTTTAAAACATTTTTATGAGATGCTATCAAGCTAAGCGTCATTGAATAATTTTGGTATTTTTTTATTGTGTAAACATATTTATAAATTTGGAAAAGGGGTTGGAAAAGATGAAACTGCGTGAGACTCAATTACCTTGACTTCATTTGGGTTTTGGTAGTTAGTTGATATAATTTTGATTAGAGCTAGATTTCGATAAAACATGGAAAAGCGAAAGAGAAATGAAAAATTTATCATATTATTATGTTTTTAGTTGTTTTTGAGAGAAAAAGAATGTAAATCTGGTCAAAAAAGAGAAGAGAAAAGACAATGGAATGAGGAAATGGATAGGAAAAGGAAAAATCTTTGAAAACACTGAAGTAGTGTTTTATCAATCGTATACTTAAGTAAACCTTTTGTTTTATGGAAAAAAAAAATGTTTTTAACTCTCTCATACACTTAAGGCTTTTTCTAACATTTTTATGAGATGATATATTTAGCTAAGTCATCACTGAATAATTTTGGTGAATTTATATTATGCAAACATATTTATAAATTTGGAAAAGGGGTTGGAAAAGATGAAACTGCGTGAAACTTTATTACCTGGACTTCATTTGGCTTTGGTATAGTTGATGTAATTTTGACTAGAATTAGATATCGATAAGACATGGAAAAGGTGCAATAGAAATGAATGATTCGTCATATTATGTTGTTTTTAGTTGTTTTTTGAGAGAAAAAGGATGTAATCTAGTCAAAAAAGAGAAGAGAAAAGACAACGGAATGAGAAAATGAATAGGAATAAGAAAAATCTTTGAAAACACTAAAGTAGTATTTCATCAATCATATACTTATGTAAACCGTTTGTTTTATAGAAAAAAAAATGATTTTAACTCTCTTGTACAGTTGAGGCTTTTTTTTTTTAAAAACATTTTTATGGGATGATATATCTAGCTAAGTTATCATTGAAAAATTTTGGTGAATTTATATTATGTAAACATATTTATAAAATTGGAAAAGGGGTTGGAAAATATGAAACTGTGAAACTTTATTACCTTGACGTCATTTGGCTTTGGTACTTAGTTTATGTAATTTTGACTAGAATTATATGTCAATAAAACATGGAAAAAGTGCAATAGAAAGGAAGAATTTGTCATATTATTTTGTTTTTAGTTGTTTTCAAGAGAAAAATAATGTAATTTAATCAAAATCATAAATTTGCGCATGATCAACTTATTTAGAAGTGGATCACATACTTCTCCCAATATGGTTTGGGATCCTTCACCTTTGATGAATCAAACTGAATACAAATGGAGCATCTAAAGGTAATCTTGGACTTGTAGAAGTTGGAGGATTATTTGAAATGAAGAGGGTGACTAGCTTGGTGGTTTTATCTCATTTCTTGGAAATTATTCATTTTTACAAGCAAAACTATATGCACTATGGTTGAGACTTACTATTACCAAGCAACGAGATTTCCATGAACTCATTATTGAGATGAACTCCAAAATTATTACAGAACTTGTTAATCAAGAGAGAATGGCAAATAATGCTGAACCAACAATTCTTAAAGATATCAGGATACTGTTAAGCTTTTATTTTGAATTCAACATTCGTCACATTTTTGGGGAAAACAATCAACCTGCTAATATTGATATGCTTGTCAATATTGGTATAGTGATGCACGTTCTACTTGTAGCTTCTATCTCTATTTTGTTTTATGATAAAATTGGGATTGTAGATTTTATATGTTAATTTTTTTTTTTTTTTGATATCTTATATCTACCAAAGAGAGAGAGAGAGAGAGGACGGAATGAGGAAATGAAAAATCTTTGAAAACACTAGTAGTGTTTTATCAATCATATACTTGAACATGTAAAAATCAATATTATTTAACCAATATATTATTTTTTTCAAAACTACTTGCATACTATCTATAGTAGGTGCAACTTTATTTTCGTTCTACTTTTCATCTTCGGTGGAGTCGATAATTCAATTATCTTTTATATTCTTTAACCTTTATCAAAGGCATTCCAATTTCCTTTATAATTTTTTTTTCATCTACTTCATAAAATATACATCCCTTTTTTAACGTTGTCACATTCAACAAGGTGGGGTCCGCCGTTTCGCCCCCGAAACGGCGGCGTGGCGTATAAACCCCAACCCCATCGCGCCTGCTCTCTCCGCCGCCGGAGCAGCGATGGCGACCGCGTCGCGACTGTGGAGCCACCTCCGCCGCTCCCGCCCTCGCTTCTCCTTCCTCTCCTCCGCTCCCTCTCTCTCCCCTCATCCTCGCTCCGGCCCCTGCCCGCTCCCTCCGCCTCTCCTCCGGCCCGGCCGCCGCTTTTCTTCTTCCGCTCTGCCGGGCGCCGACGACGGCGACGGCGGTTTCGGCTTCCGGGGGCCCGGCGAGTCGGCGGCGTTCGTCCCCGACGTCGCCCGCGGCGCCAGGATCGACGACGTGATCGAAGCGGCCGCGAGCGGCGCGGAGGAGTCGATTCTTCCCGTCAAAGCCTTGATCTCTCTCCTCGACGGTTATCACGACGTCACTGGCTTGCCTTGGTACGACTACTGTTTCTGACTGAGATACGCGAGTTGTTGTGCAGGTGTCAGTCGAATTCGCAGGTTGAGTTTTTTTTTTTTTGATGTTGTTGGGTTGGATTTTTGGCAGGTGGGTCGTGATTGCGTCCTCCACCTTGGCGTTGAGAGCGGCGCTCTTCCCCGTGCTCGTTTTGCAGCTGAAGAAGCTGAAGAGAATTTCCGAGCTGTTTCCGAAATGTGAGCTCTTTTCCTCTCTCTTCTACAGTTTTTCATTTCGCTGGAACTGAGTTCTGAGGAATGGTTTGCGCCACGGCTTGCATTGCCTCTGCAAATGAGTCTGTTAACTAGTGGTGGCGGTGGCAGTGTCGTCGACGTGATGTCTGTGTATGGGAAGGATAGCCCAATTTGTTTAGTTTTTGTTCCTCTGCGATGTTAACTCTGGTGAGAGTTTGTCGCCTTTCAATGTGAATTGGCTGTTTTAATTTCTTCTAGACTTTCAATTGCATATTTGAAGTGCCTCCGCCCCTGCCACCGCCTTTCTCAGGAAGGAGTTATATCAATCAGATTTCACTCTTCCAGAGGAGAGAAAAGCAAGTGGGTGCCCTTCGCTTTCATGGTTCCTTGCATACCTTTCTGTCCAGGTCATTCTCTCATCTCTACTTAGTGGAAGAGTTATTAGTTTCGTTTGATCTTTCCTTTTCACCCTTGAGTACACGTACACGTAGAAGAACAAAGTTCTCCTTTTTCCTTTGCTAGTAGTTGGCTTGGCTGAGCTTTATTTAACGAAGCAGAATTGTTGGTGAAGTAGACCAATTCAGATTAAGGCATAAAGGGAAGGAAGAGAAGGCGAATTATGTATTTGCAGCCTAGTTGGACATACATTCAGATAACTTTACCAAATAATACAGATGCTTCCACAAAGATTGTTCAATGTCATTTTGGTAAAGAAGACTAATGAAGGCTGAGGCCCTCAATATGCCCTGATCCTAAAGCTTTTTCTTCTCTTTATCTGGGATGAAGATAATCTATTTGAGACCATCTGTATTCAGATGGCTAGACTAGTCTAGATGGCACAAACAACAGTAGCGGGAAGAAATGCTTAAGAGATGCTTTTCCATAAATGTAATAATTCAGCACTTAAAAAAAAGTCGAGGCTACAGCTCACAGGAAGACATGTTCTTTTGCTATGAAAGATGCCTTTTCAAATTTTCCATGACAGAGAAAGATATGCCTGAGTATAATTCTGGCAGCACTTTTTCATCAGAAGATGGGCTATAAATCAATGGCTGTTTAACTATATGTAATATGCTTCAGAGAGAGATTTGACCGCTTGATGTTTTGCCACCTAAATGGGTTAATAAAGCGTCTGGCATGTGCAATTCAAGAGGAGGATGAGAAGAAGTCCAGTCGGAAATATTAATCAGTTCCATATTTTGCATTGTTGACTATTCTTGTGTTTATTTTTGCTTATTTAAACATCATCTTCATCTGCAGGTCCCATTTTTTCTCCTATGGATGACTAGTATACGGAGGATGTCTCTTGACCATCATCCTGGATTTGATTGTGTAAGGCATCCCGAATGCCCATATATGCCTACATGATTGTTACTTTGCTAGTTGTTAAGTAGTGCTGCTGTTGGCTGTATCATTTTCACGGTGACTACATGTATTGTTTCAGTCGAAGTCGTTAATGGAGCTGGAAAGCTATTTTCCTTCAAAATGATATCCTCTATGGTGTTTAGACTGTTGAAAATCCAGTAACTACATTCTTATGGGAGCTGTAAATATTATTGAACAGTTGTGAAGCACTGCGGTCGTGCTAGTTGAGTGCTCTCAAGTACAATAGATTTGTAAGGGAAGATATTTAAGATGAATCAAGCTGAATATAGCTTAATAGGGGAAATGATTGGATGTTTCAACAATACAGTCCAGGCAGGAGTAGTGTAAGTGCTTGCTTGTGTTGAGACTGTGTGTAATTTGACATGTTAAAGATATCCTTCCTTTCCTCACAATGTGAATTCATTGTACTATTTCGCCTAATAGTACTACGGATGTATCGTTATTTTTCTTGTTTCAGTTGCTGGAGTTGTCATTTTTTCTTTTGTTCTTATGGAGTTTAGGCATTTAGCCAACGGAATTCAAGATTTTCATATTCTTCTCCTTTCTTACATAAAAAAGTCCTATTGCACATGCAAATGTCGGAACACATGGATGGCGTTTGTTGTAGTGCATGTATTCATTCTGGTGATAATCGAATTGTTTCATTTTCATTTGGAGTTTAGTATATGTTCTTCTGGAAACTTTTGTAGGGTGGAATCTTATGGTTCCAGAATTTATCTGAACTTCCTCACGGCACCTTGGGCCACATACTTCCCCTGCTGATTGCTGGTCTGCATTTTATGAATGTGCAGGTATAAATAGTTATTGAACCCCTGATTATGGACTTATGTAGATTGAGCTACTCATATCTTGCCACATGATCTTTCTATGTCAAAATTGACTTCCAAATCTACTGGTTAGAAATTATAAGATTTTGTAATACTATTTTCATGTATTGTGGTCCTTGTGATAAATTTTCCAAAAGTTTGGTATTTTTCCGTGTGAAGCTGTTCAATGGTTGAACATTTGTTACATATTTATTAAAGTATCCATTTGTTTTGACGGAGCTGCTAGGGTAAGTTTCATGATCTACAATGTTCACTATACTGAAAACGGCTAGCTTAATTTATTGTCCATATGAGAACAGTAAACATGGTGGCAAATAAACACAAATCAGTTATGCATGGTGGATTTGATAAGACTGTTAATCGCAATGACAATTATGTCTTTTGTTTGTCATTGTTGTCGATCCATAATAAATCTTATTGTGGTATCTTCATGGGAACAGGTATCTTTTTCCAGGAGAGAGGTTCGCGAAGTTAGTGGTGTGTTTGGCTTATTAACAAAGGTAAGTTGATAAAAGTGGGCTAATGATATTATTGGAGATTCAAGCTGTTAAAGTTTTTCGGCTTCTCACAAATATTATTGTCATATATTCAACTGTCCACTTGAGTTGTTTGTTCTTCTTATTCACTTTTTACGATATAATTCATCCATTTATTGGTCCCCCATTCTTTATTGCAGATATATAAATACTATCTGTATCTTATGTCAGCCCCAATCCTGTATATTGGTCACTGTATTCCTCAGGTAATGCGATATCTCTTGCCTTGTTAGTCATCATGGTTTTGTTCACTCATGGAGTTAATGGGTTGTTTTCCTCTTTTGGTATTTCTTTTAGAGAGATGAACATGCACATCATACTCTCATTTTTCTTTCAGCCAGTACATTTAACCGCATATGTGATGATTTAATCTGGTTCTCTATGCACATTGTACTCTCTTTTTGCCTTTCGGCCATTACTTACAATCCTCATATGTGATGACTTAAACTGGTTCTCTAATATGAGGATGATCAGCTTTGGCTGCTTTGAGGAAGCAATCAGAGTTACAACTACATCCAGAGGTTATCAAGAGCAGTTGATATCGTTGCATGAGACCAAAAAGGCAATTTGGAAAGATTGCAATGTGTTAAAACCCGCTGATTCTCAGTAGGACAAGCTGATATATGTGGTGGCTACAGAACTTTGTCATAAGACTTTGATAATGTTAATCAATGATCTTCATAGTATCTAATTGTTTTAAAAGCTATATCTAACTTTCTATTTCTAGTGCTGGGGAATTTGACTTTATGTGAGACAATAAATGAAATCAGCACTCTTTAACTCTCTGAACCTCTTCCCAGAATGTGTTGAAGCTCATCCATGCAAAATTTTTAAGGCAAGCTTTTGAATTTGGTAGTCATGTTGGCTGTGTTTGATGGCATGATACCAGAAGATGCTATTTAGTTTAGGGTCAGCATTTTATTGGGCTTTATAAAGTTCTATTATGACTTTTGAAGCCCATTGATGTTGATAATGCATTCTTTAATTTGCAGGGTAGTTTAGTCTACTGGGTGACCAATGCTTCAGTGACTCTTTTTCAGGTTTGCCACTACTTTATTTTTAATTTTTGAAGGACCATATAAATACATGAAGTTCAGCATCCATACAGGCAAATGCTTCTTATGGGAATTGTCCCTATTTAGACTAGACCATCCACATGTCAATCTATGGGGTTGTTTTGATCTCTTTTCTTACTTTGTGAGATTAAGAAATAAATAGTTGTGATGCTAACATCTGATTTTAGCATCCTTGGTTGGGTGATTGATGATGATTATTAGAGGAAATAGTTACGAGGAAAAATATGACCAGTTTCTGAAGTTTAGGATAACTAGTGAATTCAACATCACTAGAAAAATAGAAGGTGGTCTAAACTTAAAAGTGTTCTTAAAAGAGGCTTGTCCACCAGGTCTTCTTTTCCAACCCCTTTTCCAAATTAATAAATATGTGAATTCTTTCTTTCCAATGATTTTTACAGCATCGTACTTGCTGCTTGGTTGCCGAGGAACTTGTTTCTTGTCAATTTTCTGCTATAGTTTGCCTCTTGCAAAGGCTTTCTTTCTCTGAGGAAATCAGAAGCAGCTTTTGCAACTTCTTCACCTATACACACCTTCATTTATAAATTATACAATTAGGTTCCTGCACCCTTAACGAATGACTATTGTCAAGTTCCTTGTCTGATACCTTGCAAAACTTTGAATACTTGGACCTATTCCAGCAAATGGCTCTCAAGCATCCAGCTGTTCGTTTAAAGTTGGGTTTGCTGGTGGAGGACATCTCTAAAAGTGCTGCCAAACCTGAAGAGATGGTGACATCTCACCCTCCCTCAAATTCCTCAATAGAACAGAGTGAAGTTCCTGTGCAAAACTTATCACCTAGACAACTGCATTCTGTGAGTGTTTCAGAGTTGAAAATAAAATTTCTTTGGTTGTGAAAAATTGCACTCTCAATCATATTTAGGCTTCCTAATTTGATTTCTTGACAGCTTTCAGTCGTGCTAATTGCTAAGGGCCAAATCTATCAAGCTATTCCTTTGCTTGAGTAAGTTGTGAATTGTCTTTTCACATACTGCCTATAGAAGCGCTAATGATTGATTCTTATCATAGATTGGCACTTGAGAAAGATCCGGAATGTGTAAGTGCAATGATTGGGTTGGGGCAGGCTTTATTACAAGATGAAGAGCCAGCAGAGGCTGCTGAGCATTTAGAGCGTGCTATTTCCAAGGTAAAAAAATTAGGCTTTATAATTTTATTTCATATAACCTAATTTCAGTTTAACTGTGGAGGATTAGGGTTGGCTAATGAAGAGAGGATTCATGATAATGACATTTTAAAATTTGTTTTTGAACTTGTTTCATTTGTTAAACTCTGGTTTCTTGTCCTTGAGCAATAAGCAAGATGGTTCAACTAGGCAATATAATTCTGCTCTTATGCTGCGTAACTTTCCTGGTTCAGATTTTTGTTGCTCATTATCTTACGGAAGCTGAGTATACAGATCTTTTAGTTGGCGCATCCCAGTGGGCTGGTTTCGCTTATTTAAAGCAGGTGAGGCTCAATGAGGTGGTCTTGGTCCATGTAGTTTACTCATAAATTTGTGTTTCAGTTGTTTTTCAGAAGAAAATTCATGAGACTGTATTTTGAGATAGTGATTTATTAACTGCAAAACTGGGTCAATATGAACTTAATACCTTTTGGTCTATTAATCTGCATTTGTGTCTGGATGTTCCAGGGCAAGAAAGATGAAGCACTTCGCCACTTGGAAAGAATTCCTTTGCTGAAAGAACCGGATGAACCAAAGAGCAAAGAGATTTATTACGATGGGTTGGTCCTGCTAGCAGTGTATGGTTTCCATTCTTAGTTGCTGTAATTCCATAAATCATCGTCTCCAGAGGCTTTCAAAGCCACTGTATCTTGATGGTGAATTTAACCCGAACATCACCAATTCATTAAGTTGGTTGCTTGATGCAGTTGTTTGTCCATTGAAGGTCGGAAGGCTGAAGCTGCTAAGTATCTGCGTTTAGCTGTTGCTTATGATTCTTCTCACAAGTATTTATTGGAAAGTTTGGAGAAGGATGATGACAGCTTAATTAATGATCTCGTTAACAGCAGAAGAGCGGACTACTGATCAACTTCTTGCAGGACTTGTCCATTGCCCTGCTCTTTTTCTGCATGGTTTTACTCTCACCCGAGTGGCGATTTTGGTTAGAACACTTGCCACTTTTTTAGGCCTTCAATTTCTTCACAATGCCTTTCTCGCATTTGATTACAATAATCCATTGTTACGTCATAAGGCAATTTTATTACAACGGCGCGTCACATAATTGTTTCTGTACATTAGGATGGCATATGAATGCCTTGAATGTATACGATTCATCACTTGTTTGTAAGATCTGTTTAGCCTCCATTGATACATTATGACATTTCATGTGAGCTATATGTATTTGACTGATTACTTGGTAACAGACTTAGAAGCCTTCGACATGTTGCTGCTCATACCGATATCGATGAAATTAGTATTTTTGTGGCAATATGATGTAGGCCGCCGATATTGACTTCAAAAGATTTTGTCAATTACACAAGGTAAAAACGTATGGCATGTCATCTATGCTCACAATATCAACGCAAGGAAAATCAGGAAATGGGCCGTGAAAATTATAAAGATTGTCCATCTTTAACCTTAAAATTTTGGTGCAGATCTTTCATTTTCAATTGCTCATCTAATTAGTATAATTTCAGCGATTAAAGGAAGCAATGAATGTTGTACTTTAATTATCGGATGAGTAATTCTGGTTGGATATGTTTCAAATTACATTTTTACTATCTAGTTACTGGGTAGTAGTCTATTAGATATCGCCATCACTGTATTAAACTTAATGAACTGTATTAAACTTAATGAAAATGCATTAGCCCTGTCTATTAGGTTTTAGAATATGCCATAGATATTCTATATGCTTGATTAGTAGAAAATAGATTACTTGCCGGAAAGGCAATTCGGATCCAACTTCAGTAGGTAAGAGTAGGTAAGGGCCTGTTTGTTGACGTTCCTACTTTTTTGTTTTTTTTTCTTTTAACAAGACGAAAATAAAAAATGAATAAAAATTTTTTGATAACAATTAATTTTTCTATTTCAGAAATATAAAAAATAGCCGATGGATAATTTTGGAGCGAAGAAGAAAATAACTTCGTTAGGGAATAAAAATAAGTCATTTTTTTTCTTTTCTTTTATTGTTTTCTTCTTATTTCTCACTGCCCCTTGCCCCGGTTGTCCATCGCACCCCAATCAACCCCCATTGGCCGCCTAGAAGAAAAAGAAAAAAAATTATGAACGAAATTAAAAAAAAAAATTACATTACAAAAAAACTTATGGATCGTACATTAAAAATACGTTCCTATTCTTTCTATTCCAAGAATAAAAATTTTGTATAATTCTTAAGACATTTTTTATTCATAAATTATTTAGGGGAATAGTAATGGAAAATGATCATTTTGAAAAGAAATTGTTTCTCGAATAGAATTCGTATAAACGGTATAAGTGTGCTGGGCATTTTATTGAGCCTCAAATTGACAATTTTTTTTGGATATCACTAGATTTACTGTGAAGATAAATTCGCAACCAACTATTTCCCTGTTTTACATTTGTCATTAACGTACAAATGAAACTTCTCTCGATTAGTCATCTACGGAAACCTTTTTTTCTCCCTATTCCATGCGTGAAGCACCTTTTGCATCATTTGAAGACAAGAAATTTGGAGAATTTGCTCCTTTACTTTTGTCCCATTCGATCGAATCAATCCCAAAACTTCCCGGGGGTGAACAAGAACATTCCGTTCGGCCCGGTCCGTGTCCGACCGACCGACCGAGCTCTTGCTGCCCGGAAAAAGCTGCGATTTTTAATCGGTGGCGCACCATGCATTTTGTTCCTTCACGTTATAAACGAGGCGAAAAACGAAGCCCACTGCTTGTTTCGTGCTTCCGCTCTTGCTCCACGACTTCGTTGAATTTTCATTTCGGTCTCTCTTCTGATCAAAAAGCGGTCGCTCCGTTTCTTCGATGCGCTTCGCTTTTCCGGGTCCCGATTTCCCTTTTCCTTCTTCATCTTCTCGTTCCCCACATTCTTTGGTCGATTTTGACGACCCGAAATTTTCCTGATTCCACTCTAGATGCGAATCCTTTTTCTGGGTCTTGACTTTCCACCGTAACCGTATTCTGGGTCATCTTCAAAATCTGAAATTTTCTCTCCTTTCTACCGAATCCTGAATTCGGTCGAAAACCATGATTTCCATGTCGGGTTTTCGGTTGCTACCTCTTGGTTTGTCCAGTAATTCTCCCCGACGTGTTGGGTTCTCCGTTCCGAGGAAAAGTGGTCTGGATTCGCGTTGCAGTGAGCAGAGGAATGTGGTCTGTGGGTGTATGGCCCCTCCCACGAACCTGAGGAGCGATGGATTTTCGGTAACCAGGCACAATGTAATAACCCTTTTAATTTCCTTGTTGATGGCTTCCTGTTGGAATTTGTATATGTTTGTCTTGTAGATTTATGTTAATTTATTGCTTATGCTCCTGTTTCTTGTTCTAATTTCTTTTATGGGATGGCTTATGCTCCTTTCATTTTGTGATTAATGCTTATATTAGGTGGCGTAATCCCGGTCTTGATCTTGGCAATCATCTGTTGATTGTAGACGAGTTTTTGGTTATGTCAAGCTGATCTCTCTTTGGTCAGTTCAGCTTTTTGGGATCAGCCTATTTGAGGATTAGGTTCCAAATTTGTCTAGTGCATAGTGTTAGGTGAGTCTGTCTAAGTGTGTTCTATACTCGGATTGGTCAAATAAATCAGTTGATCTCCTCGTTTTAAACTGTTACCATATACTCTGTATCGGAACTTTCTCAGCACTATAATTTCTAAGTTTATGTTGGCCTACCATCTACTGTAGGGGTCTTGCAATTTGATGATTTCTTGCAATTTGATGATTTCTTGCAATTTGATGATTTAGTTTTGTGTGCATCTGCTAGAATTCTTTGTATTTTGTTGTTATTTTCACAATATCTCTGGAACATACCATGTATTAAAGTTTCTTACTGGGTTCCTCTTTGTAGGATCCATCAAAAGTAGGGAACTTCGGCATAGTCCGGGAGCACAAGGATGATTCAGATGTCCTCATTGAGTGTAGAGATGTGCACAAGTCATTTGGCGAGAAGCATATATTGAAGGGTCTGAGCTTTAAGGTGATTGTTTGTATTTCGTGAATCACATATCCATGCATGTTTTATGATTAACCTGTAGCCTGTTTTCATTAACTAGATTTATTACTTAGCAAAGAAGCCTGGAGATAAAGCCCTTCTATTGCCAATTACAATAACTTTGTAACAATTGAGCTTTTGCAAAGAGACTATTGCTTGGACTCACTGCTAATTATGCAGACTTCTGTACTTATCAAATGCATAAATTTCTTAAGCCCCTCCATTCCATGGGCAATTTAATTAGCTACTTGGTCAACATACACTGCTTTTCCCTCAGGAAGCTAACATCATTCCTAGCTCTCTTTTAGCGTGTGTGAGTAGTTCAGGCAATGTTGATCAATACTCCAGAGATTTTCCATTTATACTGTAACAGGACTGATAAAATTTTCCTCCAAGCATCCAAATTTCATCTGACTAGAGCTCTGCTGAGAATCCTAGTCCATTTCAATTTAAATTTTCCACAACTCTAGGAAGACTTGCTCTCTGACTGAGTCTGATCCTGTAAAACACCATTCAAGCGGTCTTCCTTTTCTTAATTTTCTTGATTGTTTCTGAACTTTTGATCCACTTTATGATCTGTTGCAAGGTGTTTCATGCCTTTGTATAGTTGTGGGTGGAATGACTCCAGTCTATGCCGATTGTTATTTTGCAGCGACCTTCCAGTTTCCAGCAATTGAAAACTTTCCATTGCAAAAGCGAAGTCCTGCCAAAATCCACATATCTCGATCATTTCTTCTGTCAATATTTTTTGATCTGCTTATAGTAGTCATTTCCAAACCAGAGAATCATTTACTAAATCTGGATATAAAGCAGACACTTCAGAATGATTGTCACTGATTGAACTTTCAGGAGATGATTTTTCCAGCTTTGTGATACCTTACCGAAATTTTTTACCAGTTAATGTGGGATTATAATATCTCTACTTGATGAACCAACTCTCATATACTGTCGTTTCTTAGACATTCACAATTCCCACGTGATTCAGCCTCTTTAAAAATCGAATGACAATGTGGATGTTGAGACGCCTTTTCTAATAAGCCTTTTTGAATATAGATTAGATATGGCGAAGCTATTGGAATAATTGGTCCTTCTGGCACTGGGAAATCTACGGTTTTGAAAATTATCGCAGGACTGCTTGCCCCAGACAAGGTAATTAACTGTTACCAGTATTCTTCTTGTTCTTGCTAACATGCTTTTACTGTGAATACTTTTGAGCTGTATGCCTATATATCTTGCTTATCAGCTATCTTATGTATTGAGATAAGTAGGGAGAAGTTTTCATTCGAGGAAGGAAGCGAGTCGGTCTCATCAGTGACGAGGAGATATCTGGTCTGCGAATAGGATTGGTAGGTCCCATCCCTGCCCCCCCGCCCCTAACAAAAGTAAAACAAATTGCAGTACTTGTCTAATCATTGAACAAAGCCACCGTTTCTTCTCCTTTTCTGCAGGTATTTCAAAGCGCAGCACTTTTTGATTCCCTCACCGTTCGGGAAAATGTTGGTTTTCTCTTGTAAGAGACACTACTAATTAATCTATGACATAAGCTTTAATCAATTTTCCCTTCAGAGTTTTGAGTTGCTTTTGCAGAGAAAATTGTTGACCGCTTCAGTGATTTCTCACAGATATGAAAATTCCAACATGCATGAAGATAAAATTACCGAGCTTGTGACGGAAACCTTGGCTGCTGTTGGATTGAAGGTATTCTGAGCTGAGAGTTTTTAGTCTGCATGTCTGAGTTCAGATGGGGGAGAAATATCATATATGATCTTAAAACATAATGGACATAACTTGACCAGATGTCAAAAAGGGCTGTCATGATATGTGGCCTGAAACCCGGGATAAATCTCTTCTCACGTTGCTATCCAGGGTCATATATGACTTACCCTATTTTGAGATTGTGTTGATGCTAGAGTGTAAGTTAACAAATGTAATAAGAGGCTAATGGAATAAGTTCAGTTAAAATTTACTATTTAAGGTTGCAGTCTGTTTTTATGGCTAACAACTTACTTGCAGTTGATGTGAAGTGGAGAAGAATGAAACAGTGAACTTATTAGAGTGTTATTCAATGGTGTATTTCAGGGAGTTGAGGATCGAATGCCCTCTGAATTGTCTGGAGGGATGAAGAAACGTGTTGCTTTAGCTCGGTCTATTATTTTTGATACCACAAAGGATTCAATAGAGCCAGAGGTATTGCATGCTCTTCCTGCTTAATCTTCTTTTGGAATTTTTCTGCAAGTGCTTGCAGATGTGGCATGATTCAATGATAAACTAGATTTTCAGACATCTTCATTTTCCCAGCACTTGGAGTTTGTGTCTTCAAAATTGCAAATCAAAGGGTAATTGAGGCAGTCGAGGCTGCAAAAGAGGGCCTACGTACCTTTAGGTTTATGTGATAATGTCACACCTTTATGAGTGGAGAATATGATCTTGCCTCAGTATTCATTGATGGTTTTTATTGATTAAAAGAGAAATGATTTAGTCACTGCCACTTGTTTTTGGTCCTTGGCTTCTGAAAAGGTCCTTTTGGAAGTTTCAGTTTGTGACTTGTCATGAGCATGTCTTTATAGTGTTCTATTTTATGAAAGCTCCGTTGAAAAGTGGCTATTTTTCGTTGCACTTGCTTGTGCTTTATTTGTCTTAGGCAAAACTTTGATTATCCTGAGGAAACAAAATCTAAGAATCTTAGTCCGACGTGTATTCACTGCACTTTTGAGGTTTGAAAGAGGACGAAATTACAATATAGCAAGGAAAACGTTAAAGTCTACAACACAAGTAATGATTTTTTAAAGTGTCTGTTCTTCCATTCTCAGTTCTTTCTCAATTATCAGTTTGACGCTTAAAACATGTAAAACATAAATATTCTGCAAGGGAAGATATCGGGTCTAAACCTTCACCTTCTTCCTGATTTTTCTTGTCTATTAAAGGTAATCTTGTACGATGAACCAACGGCTGGGCTTGATCCTATTGCTTCCACTGTGGTTGAAGATCTTATCCGATCTGTGCATATGAAAGGTGAAGAGGCACTTGCAAAGCCTGGGAAGATAGCTTCATATGTTGTTGTTACTCATCAGCACAGCACCATCCAAAGAGCTGTCGATAGGTTCTTACTTTCTCTGGAACTGTTCCCATCATTCCAGTGTTTTCGTTGTCATTTTTCATTTTGATTGAGAGTTTATGAATAAGAGTACATTTACATGTTCAGGTTGATATTTCTTTATGAGGGACAGGTAGTCTGGGAAGGAATGACTCATGAGTTTACGTCTTCGGCAAATCCAATTGTCCAGCAGGTAATCATCAGAGCTTCCCCTTTAAACCTTTTGTTTCACTTATTGAGTTACTTCGTCCATCATTGTGTATGGAGCTCACCCTGTGTAAACTTCTCTACAATATCGGTGCTTTTGTGATATACCTAGTAATCTGTAAAGTTTTGCATATAAACTGTTCCACGGAGAAGTGACTTTTAGAGGGTTTGTTTACACAACCAGGCAACATTTGAATGACGTAGGCAAGACGTTTGAGTTATCCCTGGTTTGGTTATTGTAGTCTAAGTTTCCTTTTCCTTTATAATGATTGATTATTTCACATTAAAGATGGTTTTTGCCCTTTCTTTCTTCGGTGTGAAAACAGTTTGCTTCAGGAAGCTTGGACGGTCCAATTAAATACTAGTGTCTGATGTATACAAAAATAGTCACGGTCTCGAGATTCTTTGAAGAGGCGGGTCGAGCGGATAGCAGACTGGTCGGGCCACCTGATGTGCTGGCATGTGCAACACGATTAACTTACATTCTAGGGGCTAACGGAAGTTGCATTGCTTTGCGGACATTACCAAGATGGGTTGAGATAAGCTGATACCTTCACCACAGAGGCATCAGGTTGGTTGTTCATCTGATAATTCGATTTCGAATAGAAGAATCGAGATCGTCATGTCGAATTTTAATTTCTAACGTTTTGGACATTTAAGATTTGCTCCAGAAGTAGCATTTTTTGGACTGGACCAAGTTTACTGTATTGAATTTACTCTGTACCATGTCAAATGAGAAGCAACTCAAAGAAAACTGGTTCAGCAGAAAGCAACTCCCAAGAGAACTGATGGTTACCTCCTCTCGAAAGTCCCTATCTCGTGAAACGTGTGCTTGAAGGTGCGTGAGTGCAATCTGATTATGCTGCGTTGGTCAATGAAATATGTTTGTCAACTCGTTTCAGAAAGCGATATAAGAGATTGAGGTAGGAAAGTCTTTTCTAAATTGCGGATTTTCCGTAAAACAAATGCACTCTAAATGGGCTCCAAACTATCGTTAAAACTCTCGAATTGGGGTTTCATGTGTGGGAAAAAGATCTAATCTGGTCCTCCTTAACATACTCTTATCGCATTAATTTTCATATAAAAGAAATTTCAAATTGGTATCCATGATCAAAAGTTTCCCTTAGATAATGTGCGTGCTTCAACAAACGTGAATTCTTTATATTGGATTTTCGGCTTTTTATGTTAGATCTATCTTGTAGTCGTCTGTAACGTTTGTTGATATGTACGTGTTTTAATGAAACGTTGGACAAAATGCAAATGGAGGATAGATCTGGAATAAAGGTCCCGATTTGGATTTCCCTTTGTTAAATGAAAATTATTTGGGATAAGTGCTATGAGAGTACCGGTTTGAAATTATTATGAAATAAAAATTAGTGAGGTAAATGTGTTGTTGGGTATGAGTTAGGGATTTTTATTTTTATTTTATTTTTTATGGTCATAATCCTTAATCGACGGCAATCATCATAATGGTGGCTGTCTCAGTAACGGTCATTTCAATCTAAGCTGCGCCGGCCCTTCTCTTCTCCTCTATGGGCTGTGCCTGGCCAGGTACGAAAATGAACCGGGCCGGCCAGGCAGCCAAACTTAACTTACACCATCAAAAGAGTCTCAGGTGACAATCACAACGACGGCAGCCGGAGAGACATGACCACCGCAAATTAAAGAAATGTCTAAAGATTTGTTTTTCAGGGTCAACTTTTTCTTTTCCTTATCGTCTTTTTTTTTCCTATCCTAATTGGCTTGGCATAAATTCATCTATTCCCTGGTGCTCGGATAAAAGCAAAATTCTATGCTTTTGGGTCCCTTATTTAGCTTAAGCCCTTCTAGATATCTCTTTGGGGCACGTCTTGGGCCTTTATATATGCAACTACTTCTGTTTCTCAAGCCCGTTAGTTTAGTCCCACTAATAACTTTGGGTCTTTGTCTTGGAGTTTTTCTTCCACGTTTAATGTTATCTTTGAATTTTTTTTCTTTTGGCTCAATTCGATTCTTGAATTTTAAAAAATTCATTTAATATAGTTGTTTCGTTAAAATTTTTTAACACAATTAGCTAACATGATCATAATTTTCATTAAATTAATGTTAGATTTGCTATGCAGGAGTTCACGTGGCCTACATGTGGCTTATATGTTTTCGGCCAACTGGAAAGGAAATAGAGATTTGTTGACTTAGTGAGATGACGCGGCAATTCATATCATTATTTTGCCTCAGTAAATGCTGACGTGATAGTCTATGTCAAAATCTCTCTCTCTCTCCATTTTGGTCCAAAAGAAAAGGCCAAAAAGATTTACGAACTTGAAAAAAATGTCATGATAATTCGAATTATTATTGTGCCCCATTAAATGATGTGGCAGTCCACAAGAAAAAAATATATGTGATATGGCGGTAAGCATGGACACTATCTTTTTATATAATTCAATGATAATTTATATCAAGAAAAATTGTCTAAAAAGTTTTAAACTATTGTTTGATCATCGATTTGGTCCTAACTTCTTAAATTTGACTAATTCAATTATGAACATGTTGATGATTTTCTAGTATAATTCATTTGGCCAATTTAAGTGACAAATGCTAACATGACCGTCCAATCAATGCTAGCCGTCTTATGTGGTACGGTCGGCGATTGACATGCATGATTTTAAATGGTGTCGTTTTGCAATTTTTCATATAGTCTTTATTTTTCTCCTTTCCATTTTTATCTTTTTTGATCTTTTTTATCTTTTTCCTATTCTTTGCTTATATTGTTTTCTTCCACTAATCACTGGCTTGCAAGCCTTCGCCCATATTTGGGCAAAGGCCATAATGCCCTCATCGGCTTTTTTCTGAGAAGATGAACAATGACAAAAAGGAAAAAAAGGAAAAGAATTGAAAAGAACCAAACAATTTTATAAAATTTCTCAAAACAAAATCATTTTGAGCGGAATTGAACTCGTTAAGTTGCCGGTTGTGTCACGTAGGATGGCTTATACTGACTAGAACATTATGTTAGTGATACTCGGCCTAAATTGGCCGAGTGAACTGAATTGAAAAATTGTTAGAATGTTTAAGATTACATTTGCCAAATTGGAAAGTTTAGGAATTGAATTTGTAGCTTTACAATAGGTTTATGACTTTTTAGATAGTTTTTCATCAATGTCATTACCCCAAAAAAGAATTCCAAGCTATGTAAAAAATTGTTCGTTCACTCTTGTTTTGTATGCATGTCCCAAAATTATTTTGGGGGTGACGCTAGCCTTACTGCTTGTTATCATAAATCATCCTAGGACACACCATGCTATTCCACTAAGGGTAAAGCATTTTCAACTGGCATATTGATTGATCCTCCTATCCCACAACTTATCCCTTTAGACTCTATTAATCCTTCTCCTCTGTCTCCTCCCTTGCAGGTGTATCAGCGGTGAAAGCAGTCTATGGCTCCACCAGTCTCTAGCTCTTCCATGCACTCTGTCCAATCTCCTTTTTTGTCTCTTGGTCTGGACTATCTTCTAGAAAAATTTGCAAAGGTACTTGTTCTTGTACACAAAAATACTCTTCTACTTGTCTTATCAAGTGTTATGTGTCTCTCTTTCATCTTCATTCTCCATTACATGATTGTGGTCTATCATTATATATTTACACAATTCCTACCTCTACCATTGAGGCCTTGTCTTGCCTTGAGTGGAAGAGAGCTATGAATGTGGAAATGAAAGCTCTGGTGTCCCACCATACGTGGTGTTTGGTTGATCTTCCTCCTAGGAAAGATGTGATGAAGTGTTAGTGGGTGTACACTATCAAGTACAACTTGGATGGCTAAGTTGAGCATCTTAACTTGTTGCTAAAGGTTTTACTCAAACTTAAGGGGTGGACTATTTTTGAGACATTTTTTCTTGTGGCACGTATCAATTATATGTGAAAAATGCTTTTCTTTATGGTGATTTGTTTGAGGAAGTATATGTGGAGCAACCTCCTGAGTATGTTGCTTAGGGGAAGAATCATAGTAATGTACATCAATTACCTAAGGCCATTTTATGGGTGGTTTGAGAAATGTAGTTAAGTGATTTCTATATGTGGTTTCTACAAGTGTTATTTTGATCATTTAGCTTTTGTACGCAGGGAGGACTAGGGGGTGGTCATTCTTGTTGTATATGTGGATGATATAATTGTGTCTAGCAGTGATGTGATCGGCATTTCTAAGGTCAAATCTTTTCTACAACAGTAGTTTTCGATTAAAGACTGGAGCTTTTAGGTATTTTCTAGGTATTGAAGTTTTACAAAGTTGGAAATGTATTAATTTGTCTCAACCAAAGTGTGTTCTTGATCTTTTATCTGAGACTGATACACTAACTTCTAAGCTAATTGATACTCCTATGGATCTAAATAAAAAGTGGAGTTGATGATGGAGATGATATTGAAGATAAGCATCAATATTGGCATATAGTTGGGAAACTAATTTATCTTATTGTTACATGTCCCATATTTCCTTTGCTATTGGTGTGGTGAGTCAATTTATGGAGTCACTCAAGAAGGACTATTGGGATGCTATTTGTCGCATTTTTTGGTACCTTAAAGGCTCTCATAATAAGGGACTGACTTATAAACTGAATGGTTCTTCCACTCTGGATGGCAATTTTGATGCTATGGGTTGCATTAATGTGTAATTGGTGGCCTATGACTAGGTATTGCACTTTTATTGATGGTAATTTGGCTATTGAAGAAGCAGGAAATAAACTATCATTGCCAGGTCTAGTGCGGAGGTTGAATATCGTGGTATGGCACATATCGCGATTGAATTGTTGTGTTTGAAATGCCTTCTCCAGGAGCTTGGGTTTTCTATTAATCAACCTTTTGATAAAATGTGTGATAATCAAGTAACTATTTATATTGTTGGAAATGCTATTTTTCGTGAGCAAACTAAGCATATAGATATTGACTATCACTTTGCTTGTGATACAATGAAGTGGAAATTGGTTGTTACTCCTTACGTTGCCTCTAAAGATTAGTTTACTAATATGTTCACTAAAGTGTTGTTTAGTCTTGTGTTTGTTGCTAGTTGTTCCAAGCAGGCATGGGTGACCTATATGCTGCAGCTTGAAGGGGAGTCTTACATTACTTGTGTGGTATCAATTTTATTTTTTCAGTTTTATTTCTTTTTACATACATAAGGGCATTATGATCATGTACAATTTATATTCAATATAAATATATTGTGACAGGTGTAAGGCTTCTCTAACATAGAAAATGATAGCCTCTTGTTGGCTATCACAATATGTTTCTCTCTCTCTTCTTCTTGCCTCTATTTCTTCTCTCTTCATTCTTCACTCTTGGCTATTTACCACAAGTTCTCTAATCAGCTTTACGACACTTTGTAGATATTTGGGAAATTGATTAATTTGCTTTACTTGCATCGAGCTATTTAAATTCTTTCCACATTCTAGCAATTTATTAGTTGCTTTTGTTTAGAGTGTTATATTTTAATGGTTGCACATTCACATGAACACTCCTTTGCATGTTAGTGGATAGATTTAAATTTAATTCAAGTTGCTTGTTGAAATATCTTTGAAAATAAAGAGAAAATGTACCGGAATGGTTTTAGTTTAATCTGGTGTAATCAAATTCTTGAACCTTTTAAATTTTTGGTTCACAAAAGTAAAGTACTCTCCTATACTTTATTTGGGTTTCTAACCAACCCTAATTGATTAGTGGCGACTCCTAATCATATGATTTGTATGTTAAATTGATTAAATCAAGTACCAGATTGCGATTAGTAAGGTTTGGGAGAGTTCTTACTAAGGGTACGTTTGGTTCAACTTTTTCAATGGGCTTTCAACCTCCAAAACTCCTTGGGGGAAATGTTGGACCGTTTGTCAAGCATTTTGAAATAGTTTTCAGCCAAATGATATCCTTGGAAATGCTGAAAGCTTAATACTATTCCCACTCAGCCTTCTAAAGTAGCATTTCCAGAATGCTAAAACTAAAATCAAAACATTTTTTTTGTGTGATAGCGGCCAAAGAAGCCAGATTTGACCTACGAAGGGCTGATGAGGATACTATGCCAATGAGATCAACTCATTCCACTAGAAGCATGGCCAATAAAAGATGATCATGTCTCTTGGGATCCTTCTGATGATTACCGCGCAACCCGTCCAACGATTGATGCTTGCCTAAAAAGATATTACAGAATGGATGTACCAAGCACTTTTGAATTACTAATAAATTCCCAAGATCCAGCTTCATCATTACAAGATTCATGGGGAGGACCACTGTCACAAGATCCTTATGATTATAGTGAATTACAGCTTGCACTTAGTCTAGGTCTTAACAGAGAAAGTCCATCACTCCAATTTGAGAATTTACCCTAACCAAGTATTCTAGCAAGTTTTGCCGATGCTCCTGCAGTTTATTCTATAAGTTCTCGCTAGTCATCCAAAAGACAAAGGCCAACTGAAGCAATTGCAGAGGTAGAAAAGCTCCTCAAGGCACTCACGCAACAATGTCTAGAAAAAAAAAAATCACTCAAAATCATCTTGACATTCTGTTCGGCTTATACTAGCCTTTAGATGATTCATACATCGAATATCTTGAAGCTTTGGAAGTTGAACGAATGCTCAAAGAATATTGAAGGTAGAAGTATGGAGAAAACTCATGTGATGATGACAACAATGAAGAGCATATCCATAGGCATAATAAGTAAAGGAAAAGAAGACTACGCCAAAGACCTATTAAAGACAAAATAGAATGGGCAAAAGAATCACGAGAAGGAGATGAAAAAGTCAACCCAAAGTATTGTTCATGCATAGTCCATGTACTGTTTGGTACTATAGCGAACTATTCATAGTACTGTAGCACTATAGCAAAACCAAAAAAAGTGGGATAAGAGATGTAAAAGTCAGTCTATCAGAAGAAAAGCTTAGCATGCATAAATAATTGGCTTTTGTCGGCCGAGTGGAGTCTATAAAATTCTAGTGTGTTGTTTTATGCCTATATAAGGCAGTGTATGTAACTGTTAAGGGATGGAATGCACTCTCTCTAGAAATAATATCGTGTAGTTTGCTATGAATTCCTAAAACCTCTCTTCCTTCTTCCTTTCTACCTAGTATGATTCTTCAAAATTAGAAATATTTTGATCAATCCTGATAGTATGCTCTACACTAGCCACAATGAGGAACTTGTACATCAAAATTCTGCTACTTTAAAATTTTCTATGATATGAGTCAAAAAATGAAAAGGAATTTGGTGGCTAACAGGGAGTCCCTCTTCTAAGGCCAAAGAAGGGTCGTGCGTGTGGGATAACATACTTGCCACGAATTCTATTTTCGTTTTCCCTGGCGTGTATCATAGGCTAAGATCAATGGCATGATTTTGGACCCGATAAACCATTTGGTAATGCAAGGTAGCAGCAATAAAATCTGGAGTTTTAGGTGCTCTAGTAATCTACAATTGAACCTTAGAGGCTGAGAGAAGTCGTGGATTCGAGAGGGCCATATTGAAATTAGGAAACAGTGTAACAAACACTGTTCCTACATTGAGGGTGGTTTGGATAGTACAAATGAAAGCATGCTGCTAGTCCAAGAAACAGGTGTCCAAAAGAGCCATTCGAGAAACCACGAGTAAGCTCTCCCTTCCATGAAAGGATAAAGCAAGTCTAATGGCACCAAAGTGGAGGTGCGTATAACATTGTTGTATTCATTGTCTTGGAAAATCATAAGGGATTTGAAGGGTGACGGAGTGTTCCTATTAAGTAGCTGGAATATGATGCTAGTCAAATTTCGAGGACTGGACATACTTTTTAACTTCTTTAAGAGTATGCTTAATAAGTTGCTTGATAGAATGGATAGGAGAAAAAGAGGATGGCTTAGCAAAAGTAGAATACAGATTGATAAGTGGAAGGTGAATCTCGGAGATTTTGCTATGTTAATTGAGGTAGGAAACCTTATAAAGATAGTTCATCTTTGAGACATTGGAAGTACGGAGTTCGAGAGGAGGACTAAGAGAAAGGGGAGCATTTGCAGTGTAAGGTGTGGAAATTTCAGAGGATTTAGTCATGGTAAGGAATTCTCCCCCTTTCTGCATTGGATATTCAACTTCAAACTAGAAATGTGTTGAAAAATGCCATGGCTTTGATACCATAAAATTAGCCTATGATACAAGCCAGGGAAAACAAAAATAGAATTCGTGGCAAGTATGTTATTCCACACATGTGGCCCTTCCTTGGCCTCAAAATAGGGACTGCCTGTTAGCTACCAAATTCCTTTTCATTTTTTGACTCATATAAAAAAAATGTAAAGTGGTAGAATTCTGATGCATAGGTTCCACATTGTGACGGGTGTTCAAGCTCTTCCATGCCCTCTGTCCAATCTCCCCCGTCTCCTGATTCGGACGATCTTTCGATTGCCCTTCGCAAAGGTACTTGTTCTTGTACACAAAAGTCGTCTTTTGCTTATCCCATCAAGTATTATGTGTCTCTCTTTTATCTTCCTTCCCTATGAAATGATTTTGTTCTCTCATTACATACTTACACAATTCCTACCTCTACCATTGAGGCTTTGTCTCACATTGAGTGGAAGAGAGCTATGATTGTAGAAAGGGAAGCTCTAGTGTCTCACCAAACATGATCTTTTGTTGATCTTTCTCCAAAGAAAGATGTGGTGAAGTATCGATGGGTGCACACTATCAAGTACAACCTGGATAGCTCAACTGAGCATCTTAAGGCCCAACTAGTTGTTAGAGGTTTTACTCAAACTTATGGAGTGAACTATTTAGAGCCATGCTTTTTTTTTTCTTTTTTCACGGTGGATGTGAAAAATGCTTTTCTTTATGGTGATTTGTTTGAGAAAATATATATGGATCAACCCCCTGGGGTATATTGCTCTATGGGAGAATCACAGTAAAGTATGCCAACTATATAAGGCCATTCATGGATGGTCTGAGAAATGGAGTTTAGTGATTTCTAGGTGTAGTTTCCACAAGTATTTTTCTAATCATCCTATTAGTGTTTGCAAGGAGTTGGGGGAGTTCATTCTTGTTATATATGTAGATGATATAATTGTTTCTAGCAGTGATGTGACTGGCATTTCTAAGGTCAAGTCTTTTGTATAGCAACAATTTCAAATTAAAGACTAGAGCTCTTAAGTATTTTTGGGTATTGAAGTTTTATGAAGTGGAAAAGGTTGTCTCAATAAAACTATGTTCTTGATCTTTTGTTTGAGACAGGTACACTAGCTTCCAACCTAGTTGATACTCCTGTGGATTCAAATCAAAAGTTTGGAGTTGATGATGGAGATGATATTGAAGCTAAGCATCAATATCAACGTCTAGTTGGGAAACTAATTTATATTACTATTACATGTCCCAATATTTCTTTTATCGTTCGTCTAGTGAGTTAGTTTATGGATTCATTGAAGAAGCCTCATTGGGATGCTGTTTGTTGCATTCTTTGGTACAGGCCCTCCTAGTGAGGGACTGCTTTATAAATTGAATGGTTCTTTTACTTTACTTGGCTATTTTGATGCTAATTGGGCTGCGTTATTGTGTGATCGATGCTCTATGACTAGGTATTGCACTTTTGTTGGTGGTAATTTGGTTACTTGGAAAAGCAAGAAACAAACTACCACTGCCAGTGTTATGTCATGTACTGTGGCTGAATTGTTGTGTTTGAAATCCCTTCTCTAGGAACTTGAATTTTCTATTAATCAACTTATTGATATAATGTGTGATAATTAGGCAACTATTTATATTGTTAGGAATCTTGTTTTTCATGGGTAGAGTAAGCGTATAGAAATTTATTGTCACTTTATTCATGATACTGTGAAGTGGAAGTTGGTTGTTACTTCTTATGTTGCCTCTAGAGATAAGTTTACAAATATGTTCACTAAAGCGTTTTTTTGTCCTACTTTTGTTACTGGTTCTTCCAAGCAGGGCATTGGTGACCTATATGCTTCAACTTGAGGGGAAGTGTTATGTTACTTGGGTGGAGTCAGTTTTATTTCTTTTTACATACATAAAGGCATTATGGTCATGTATAATTTATATTCAATATAAACATATTGCGATAGGTATAGGGCTTCAATAACATAGAAACCGAGAGCTTCTTATTGGCTTTTAAGATATGTTTCTTTCTCTCTTCTTTTCCTCTCTATTTCTCCTATCTTCCTTCTTCCCTCTTGGCTATTTACCGCAGGTTCTCTAATCAGCTTTGCAGCACTTTTGCAAATATTTATGAAGTTGATTAATGTGCTTTACTTGCATCGACGTATTCATATTCTTTCCATATTCTAGCCATTTATTTATTGCTTTTGTTTATTGAGTGTTAATTTTAATAGTTGTGCATTAACATGAACACTCATTTGCATGTTAGTGGATATGTTTAAATTCAATCCAAGTTGCTTGTCAAAATATTTATGAAAATAAAGAAAAAATTTACTGAAATGGTGTTACTTTAATCTAGCATAATCAAGTCCTACAACCTTTGAAATATCTTGTTCGTAAAAGTAAAGTATTATCATACTTTAATTGGCTTTCTACGTTAATTGTTTTTAATTAAATGATTTGTATGTTAAATTGATTAAATCGAGTATGAAGTTACGATTGGTAAAGCTTAAGAGAGTTTGTACGAAGTCTTTGAGCTTATTAATCCATTAGCTTTTCTCTTTGGGAAGGTCGAGATAGGACTATGGCAAAAACACAAAAGTAAATGTGCAAGAACTTACTATGATTAGTTCATTGAAAAGTCATTATTGAAAAATTTCATTCTTACAATAAAATGATTGCACTTGGGGTGGATTACAACCTAAAAGCCGTAAAAGTATTTTAAAGTTTGTTTAACTCTTCTGAACAATGATAAGTTCAAATCAATTGGGTGGAAGAAGGTGGCAACCGGTGAGCCAATACTTAGACACGGTCATCCGATTATTTAATGAACAAAATAAACTAAAGGTCCAACATATTTGAAGTATATCATGACCTACTATGTTCTGTTCTATGAAAATATATTACGAGAATTTTCATTGATTATAAGACGTTATGATCTCAAATATCACAAGAGTATTTCATATTTTCACAAACGGCAAAATGATTATATTCACAAAGAGTTACAATCTCAGGAACCATGAAACTATTTTCAGTTCTCCCTAGCTCTTGTTAACCATGATAAAAGTTCAAATCAATTGGGCGGAAAAAAGTAATGATTGATCGATCAATACTCAGACATCAATTGATATCACGAAAATAGACCATGGTACAAACTCGGAAAATTACCAAAATAGTTAATATCACGAAAAACCCCAAACTAGTATATCAATGACAAATTTACCAAAAATAATTTTTTTGACCAAAAAAAACTTTAAATTGATACACATGAGACAAATTTATCCTTCGTTAGTTTTTGTTAAATGCTATTATTAAATTACTGAGTTGAATGACATGAGCCAATTAACGGGTGTATTAGTATGTGGTTTTACTATTTGTTTATCATAGGTGTACCAATTTGTGGTTTTTTATGATATTAATCAATTTAATATAAACTAATGGATGGTAAGTTTGTAAAAAAATGTACCAACTCGGGGTTTTTTGTGGTAAAAAAAATAATTTAGGATAAATTTGTCACATGTATATTTATTTAGAATTTTTCATGATCAAAAAATTAATTTTGGATAAATTTGTTACAAATGTACCAATTTAGTTTTTTTTGTATTAATTAATATAAAATAGTCCTCAATTTATTGTAATTGTGCCCATTCACTATTCAATACCGAGCTTTTTATTTTTACCAATTGAGTCATAAACCTCTTACATTTATGCCAATTTAGTCTATTCGTCCAATTTTAGCTGGTCGGTGCTGACATGGACGTCGCTATCTTACATGGTGCGGCCAACGAGTGAATAATTTTTAATAACATTTTACTATTTTTTTTTCTTCTTTTATTTTTCCCTTATTTTTTCTCTCTTTTTTTGTCTTCGCTTCATCTTCATCCTCTAGCCAATCACCAGAAATTGGTGATCGGCTAAAGGCGAGGGACGGCAAGGTCACAACCCTGCTCACCGCTAGCACACTATCTCGCCATCGTTGACCTCGCCTAGCTAATCAAGGCTCACCCGATTAGAGATATTATCGTCCCTTGTTGATTCCTAGATCCTCAGCAACGTTTGAGCACATTGCCTCACCAATTCCATCTACGATTTCATTTTCGATCTCTACACCCAACTCTTAAACTCACTCGACTCTTTCCAAGAGTGTGCTTCTCATCTTTGGTCCCTCTTTTCATGGAGGCCATGTTCCTCAAAATTCGAAATGTCTGACCCAATTCGTCAAAGGTGCAGCCTTTATGTGTATTTGTTTGCTAAAGGGCGCTGTGGCTAAGGTCGGCCTTATTATGGCTGGGCGAGGCTTGCCAATATTGGATCTTGCGCGGCCCTCACCTCCAGTAGGTCCTTGAGAACTGATGCTTGGCTAGAGGAAAAATGAAGAAAAAAATCAAAATAATATTAAAATATTATAAAAATCATTCACATCAGTGTTAGCCTCATCATGTAGGACGACTGGCATCCATATTAGTGCTGATAAGTCAAAATTAGTCAAATTGATTGAGTTGGCACAAATACAAAAATAGGTTTATGACTCAATTAGTAAAAAAGAAAAAGTTTGTGACTAAAATGACAATATTATAATAGGTTTAGGATTTTTTGATAATTCTTTCGGTACAAACCAAATAAGATGTGTTCATTGAAAAGTCATTATAAAAATTTTCATTGACAAACGACAAAATGAACATAATTATGACGCGTTATGATCTTATACATCACGATGGTCTCTCCAAAAGGAATCGGTGACTAGTGCTTAATCCGAATGGAGACATTGATTCAATTACATTGCGCTGACCTTGATTTCTAATGACTAATTACCGTAATTAGGTGAAGTTCTTGAAATCTAACAAGTATAGAAACAGCCCAAATCCTCATCGTTTTTAATTTTTTAATTTTTTTATTAGTATTTCGTAGACTCTATTCTATATTGGATTAACATTTTTGTTCAAAAGTTTTTATCTTCTTGAGCCGGAAGTGCCAAAGCGTCAAAGAAAAATATTCGAAAGAGAAGAAAAAGCGTCCGAGGAAAGGCGCAGGAATCGAACTTACCCGTCCGAACAAAACGCACGAATCTCTAGATTTAAAAGTGACAAAACAAATTAAAAACGAAAAAAGTATGCTTTCCTAAAAGCATCGTTTCTACCAAAACCTTTAATTAATCTAGTAAAATAATTATAAACAGATCAAATAATTGAAGCTAATTTATTAAAAATAAGATTTGACGGCATGCGTCATTCGATTAAAGCTAAAGACAACGCACATTTGCCGGTAAAGAGGATTTTGTTTTGTTTTTGGTCGGAGGTCCAAAGAAGATTGGGATTGAGAAAAATAATGTGGCAACCAGCTGGATTTGATTAATAAGGTGTCGAAGACTACTCAATATTTTCTCGTTGATAATTTCATTGATATAGTCTCCTGATGCCAAGAAAATATAATATGTACGGTCTAAATCAAAATGCTGAATATAATCGATGTAATCTGATTTTTTGTATTTTTCTTATAGGCAATCAATTCTACCTAAAGAAGAACAAATCGATTATCTTCCGCGCCCCTCGAATGGAAGGAAAAGATTGAGAACATCGAACTCAATCTTCAGAACAGTGATTCCTCGTCATAACTACATTGACTTTTCCTGTTTTTCATTCGTTTTTTCTATTTAGGTTCATCAATTCTACCTAAAGATGATGCTTGTATTGTAATACATTAGACTAGTTGGATCACAAAGATGAAGAGGATATATTCTAAATAGGTTCATCAAATGAGTGGGTAGGGTAAAAAATGATCAAACCTAAATTAACCCATTTTAGATATAATACAAATTCTATGGCCCATACTTGACCCGACTCATACCCTACCCATACCTAACCCAACCTGGAATCTATATTTAGAAATATTTCTCTTCAATTGTTGTATTTGAAGAATGGACGGTTTTTGACCAAAAAATTAAAAAGATTGGACTGCTTTGTGGACCGGCTCTACATTTAATTTGGGTTGAAACTATGGTACTAAATGACCCATTAACACCCATCTTTTTTGGGCTTTACTTTTAAAAACCCATTTATTCCCATATTTTGAGTTTAAGGTGACCAATGTTTGAGCCTATTTAAGTAGAGTGGCGCTATTTCCACCCCTTATGTTTTCTCTTTATTTTCAGATTTTACTTTCATAAAAATTAGTTTTGTTGAAAAGAGAAATCTCTAGCTATTTTCTACATTGTTAAGAAAATTTATGGATCAATTGTCCAATACAATCTAGAAAAAATTTAAAGAAAAATAATTTTTTAACACGTGTTTATAAACTTTTACATTTTTGTTGTGCATATCTTCATAAAATCTTTTTTATGAGTTCTCTTTTATAAACATATACATATTATGGATGACTGGATGAAATCATGAAAGAAACCTTCTTAAAGCTTTTCCAAGACAAAATTGTGGTTACATTCCCATTCATAAAACTTCAAAAGATGGAATCTAATTATATTAAGACTTTGCATAAAATAAGATTTTTTTTTTGTGATACCATTGAAATTTCATTATTTTGGATTAACAAAATTAAAATCATTGGCAAGTGTTTATGAACAATATCAAGATGCCTTATCACGCATAACTTTTTCATGTCAATGTTTTTAATGTTTATCTAAACACTTGTATAATGTCTTACATATTCCGTGTCAGAGCATCTCGTCAATAGTAATGGGAAAAAAAAAAGACAAATTCTTTGATATAATAAATATAGAGACTCAATATATATTTTGGATTAAAAATTAAGAAATAAAAAATTCAGCAAGAAAGTAAGTTTTAAAATAGGAGGGATGAAAAGTAAATAAGTTGTTATAAGAGTAATGATTTAGAAGAGGACTAATTTTTATTTTCTAAATAGTACTAAGTTCAAATTTGACGAAAAACAAGCATGTGGCATTTTTAATTATGACAATTAGGTTCTACATAGAAATAGAAAAAACTACAAAAAAGAAGGAAAATAAATAAATTTGGAGTAAAAAAAAGGAGCCACCCCTATAATATTATATTTTTGAGTGAAAATGGAGGTGTATTTAATTATACATGAATGAAAATAGCGCCGCCTTGAGTTAACACATGGATTTGTGACCCATTTCGACAGCTTCAATCCTAATGAATAGTGATCATGTTGTTTTCTGTTTTCCTTCCATGCATGCACGAATTTTGCAGTGAATTCAATAACAAAACGAGATTGATGAAACTGAGTAGTCATCCCACAATTTGATTTGTCATTAGAATAGTGATATGTATAAAAAAGACGACTTATTGTGATTCTCGAAGAATCGAAACCTTTCAAGTGTAAGCATTAGAAAAAGATCATGAGCAATTGAAATCAAGACCACGAAGGTAAAATTTCACCCCCCGAGCAAGACGTCAAATTCAAGTCTTTCCTTTCTATGTAGATCTAGAGAATTCATTTTTCATTTTACGCTCAATTTCTTTCACAAAAAATACTACATTTCTGAAAAATACTGTTCACGAAGTCATTTTCTAAATATATATATCATTTGGTGTTTAATTGAAATTTAAAAAACGAATCAAACATGTACTCGTTACTGTTTAAAAAGGAAAATCTAATTTGATATTTCTAAACACGCATACTACTTGGGTGTTAGTGACTTGAGCATAAGTAGTTGGGGGAATACACACAAGCACTAGGATCCCAAGTCTAGTCTTAACGGACTCAACCCGAGCAAGGCCACTTGGGTCCCAAACAAGAGCATTGGCATCGATATTGCATCCACCGAAGTCGAAATCGAGAGGCAAATGCCCATGCACGACTTCTTAGTGCCTAGGCCTAAATCCACAAAGCTAGGGCTCGGGTACACAAAGGCCAAGCACAAGAGTTGGGATCCCTGGTGTAAGCTCCGAGGTCTCTAGCCTTAGTCTAGATGGATTTGGGTTCAAACACTGGACATAGACACAGGAATCTTGAGGTCGACCTTTATGGACCTAGGCATGGGTGCTGAGGCCTCGAGCCTCGCCTCATTTACCTAGGCTTGGATGTGGAGGATCCAAGCACGTGGCATTGATATCCGAGGCCTAGTTTCGACGGACTTAAGCATAGGCATTGGAGACTTGGGTGCTAGCATCAAGGTTGTGGGCTTGGGTGCTAAAGGCTCGATCCTAAATGTTGGGGACCCAAGAATGAGTGTTAGGCTTTGCGTGCCTAAATGCATAGTTTCTAGCTATGAAGCACGGACACGTTGCCGAGCCTTCCGAGTCGTGTCCGACACGTGTCGACGTGTCCGACACGCTCGGACACGCTCGGACACGTTCGGACACGCGGTCAACGCGTGTCGAGAAATCCGACACGCGGTCAACTTTTCTCGACACGCTTCGAAACGCGTGTCCGAGAGAGATTGTTGAAGAAGACGATGGTGGGTAGAGAGATGAGGTCGAGTAAGAGGCCGAGGAAGCGGAGGTGAGGCCGCGACGGTGAGAGGAAAAGCATAAACTGATGAAGGGCCGGGGGCGAGGCTGCAGCTGCTGCGAAGGAGGAAGGCCGGAGGCGACGGCGATGAGGCGACCGAAAGAGTTGAGAAGATCGTGAGGAAGAAAGGCGAGGGGGCGGAGAGAAGGTGGTGTGCGTGGGGGAGGGGGGGGGGAGTGGGGGGGGAGAGAAAGCATGGGAAGAACAGGGATGGAGGAGGATTGATGGGAGCGCAGCCTCTCGTTGGGGGGAGGGGAGAGAGGAGAGAAGGGGAAAAACCGAGGGGATGGGGGCGATTGATGGGGCGCAGGAGCAGGTGGTGGCGTGGGGGGGAAGGGAGAGAGAGAGAGAGAGAGAAGGGAAGAGATCGAGGGGGCAGGGAGCGATTGATGGGGGGTGCGGGGAGCAAGTGGGCGTAGGGAGAAGGGCAGGGGGAGAGAGAAAGTGGGGGCAGATCTGCGAGAAATCGAGGGGGAGGCTTTTGGGGGTGGTGGCGTGGGAAAAGAGGGGGAGAGGGGAGAGAGAAACGAGGAGAGAGGATTTGAGGGAAATAATTTTGTTAGAATAAAAAATATATTTTTAAGTATGCACACGTTTTAATTATGAATATATTTTTAAAATTTTTTATGAATAGATTTATCAATATTATTAGTGTAAATTTATTATAAGTTTTATTTATTTATTTGTGAACTTGAATCAAATTAATTAAAAATTAAAATATTCATTTAATATATAACGTGTCGGAACGTGTCGGAATTCTGTACTTTTTAAGAAATGACGTGTCGCGTGTCGTGTCGTGTCGTGTCGCGTGTCGCGTGTCGCGTGTCCGTCTTTACATAAGTTTCTAGTCAAATAATTGATATTTAATTATATATTTGGAAAATGATTTCCGATTTTTAAAAACGAATTTATTTTTTGAATTCAAATATAAATTTTCCTTTGACTAGGTAAACAGTTTCTACTAACTCATTTTCTTAAACGATCCAAATGTTGAGAAATAAAAAAGAAAAATTTCTCAGAAAATGTTTGCGAGGCAAGATGAGTCTTCTTTTACGAAAAATAAATGATTTTGAATTTTTTTTCTTAAAATGATTGCTTGTATCACTTATAAAAATGAATGAATGAAATTTTTTTATTTTATTATTATTATTATTATTTTTTTGAATATGAAAACATTTTTCATTAATTAAGGAAACCACCACCCCGACATCACATAGTCAAGTTATTATTTTCCTGCGATATAAATCGTTGTTGATCATGAATTAATTAATTATTTCAAGCAATATAAGTTATTATTTTTAGAAAAGTATTTTTCAAATCATTCATTTTTCGTTAAGAAAATGAACTTAGTAATAGCTATTTTCTAAAAATTGACTGCAGCATTCAAGTTGATATATCATAAGATAATTTATCTTTCTCTTCCAAGTGATATGAAGGAGTTGGAAAAATCTGGAAAAATGAGTACTTATGAATTCAATTCTCAACGATATATCTTTTTTCGAAATTCTAATCCACCATCTATCGTTCTCACAATGTTCGAAATTGAAAGATCACCGTAAACATGGAAATGGTTAGCCTATGAGATATCCGACGTCATGAAAAGCAATAAAATTCAAGCTTGAATCATTTTTTAGGTGAAATCAGATATTTGCTTTATCAAATTTTTGGTTCTCAATGCAAACTGCAAAAAAGCTGATTAAAGAGGCAATTTCCGTTGTTAAAATTAAGGGTTAATACCCTAAAAAATCCCCCCCCGCCCCCAAAAAAGTCAAAAAAAAAAAAAAACTAAGAGGTAACAACCGGAAAGAGTTTACCGAAAGTCTATTTCCGTTGTTAAAATTAAAACTTGCCCCGTAAGCTCGTTTGGTCAAAGAACCGAACGGTAAAATTTTTAACAGAAAAGCAAAAAAAAAAAAAAAAAAAAAAGGAAACCGTAACTTTCGGTGTGGAAATTTGCATTGAGCTAGCCCCTAAGCCTAGGTTTGAAAGGCTTGGAAAAGGTAGCGTGGAAATGGGCATAGAATAATTGTACCTTTTCTCCAACCTATGAGCGGTTTGCACATCACTCCATCACGAGGGATAAAAAGATACCTTAAACTTCTCTTTCCTTTCAATTTATTTATCTTTTCAAACAGCTCAATCGACAAATATTCACCTTTTCTCCAACTTCAATTGATACTCTTCCTATCTAACAAAAAAAAAAAAAAATTCATATATCTCCAAACAAGTTCAAGAAAAATCGTTTCTTCACCTAGTATATCTTTTACTTAAATTTTCTCGGCCTCCTCCATTTTTCATCCAAAGAAGTTGGACAATTGAAATGACTCGGTCTACTTTTGATGATGATTTTCGTGTCACATTGCATCATGCCAAGAAAAAGAATAATATTAAATGCATTTAAATTTAAATTTAAATTTAAAACAAATAGGTAATATCACCATTTATAGTAATTTGTTGTTACATTAAGTTAATGTATAATAAGAGTCCAAATCTAAATCTATTTACATATTAATTTACATCGACATTCATTAATAATTAATGATTTATGTGCCAATTGTAACATATATCACACTACATCAAATGCCCGAGATGGACTTCTCTAGTACAATTCATGGTTGTGCCACAATAGATATACTGAATGACAACATTATTCTATTAAGGATATGAAGGCTCGTCTGTTTATGCTATTCTTTTTTTTTTTTAAATTTGCTCAATTAAATCTCGAAATGGATGCACTTTAACTTGTCTTTATCCCATAAGATCTGAAAATTTATAATTTTTAGTACGTGAATTGGCATGCAATTTTTTCATAATTTTATAAAATTCAAATAATATCGATAATTTTGACAGAAAAGTATAAAGTTGACTTTTGTACAAAAAGGAATTTTTCCATAGGTGCTCATAAAGTAAGCTTATAAAATACCTTTTGTCATCCACTGAACCAAACCCCTCCATAAAATATTAATATAAGCAACTTCTCGGAGAAGTACTTTTTTTTTTTTTTTTTTTTTGGTGAAAACTTCTCGGAGAAGTTGTTTCTCACCTCCAGCTCTATAAAATGAAACCATAACTAGCCATCTTTTTTATTTCACCGATCAAACTCATACCAAAAAAAAAAAAAAAAAAAAAGAAAGAAGAAGAAAACAAAATTTCGAGAGGCTGCAAACAATGGGCGACGACCGAGCTCTTGTCCGCCGGGAACCCGAACCCCAACCCCTGTCGGTGGCGCACGCACAGCCACTCGCCGCCTCCTACAACGACCGGATCCGCCCCTTGCTCGACGCGGTCGACAAGCTCCGAAACCTCATGGTCATGAAGGAGGGCATCCAGCTCCCCACCATCGTCGTCGTTGGCGACCAGTCCTCCGGCAAGTCGAGCGTCCTCGAGTCCCTTGCTGGCATCAGCCTGCCGCGCGGGCAGGGCATCTGCACCCGCGTACCCCTTATCATGCGGCTCCAAGGCCGGCGTCAAGACGAAAGCACCAAGCTCCAACTTGAGTTCAACAACAAGATCGTGGACGTGTACGAGGACCACATCTCCGATGCCATTGTCGCTGCAACTGACGAGATCGCCGGCTCTGGCAAGGCAATATCGAATACCCCGCTGACTCTGGTCGTCAAGAAAGATGGCGTCCCGGACTTGACCATGGTCGACCTGCCCGGAATTACGAGAGTGCCCGTGCACGGCCAGCCTGAGAATATTTACGAGCAGATTTCAGCGATGATAATGGAGTACATAACGCCTGAGGAGAGCATCATCCTCAACGTCGTGTCTGCGACCGTCGACTTCTCCACTTGCGAGTCCATAAGGATGTCGCAGGTAGTATATTCTAGCCACACTTGTCTCCCATATCAATTAAAAACTCGAATACCATATCTGTTTCAACGTTTCAGATGGTGGACAAGACCGGCAAGAGGACTCTGGCTGTCGTCACGAAGGCTGATAAAGCTCCGGAGGGCTTGCAGGAGAAGGTAACAGCTGATGATGTTAATATAGGGCTTGGTTACGTGTGTGTCAGGAACCGGATCGGTGAAGAGTCCTACGAAGAAGCGAGGCTCGAAGAGGCGAAGCTGTTCGACACACACCCCCAGCTGTGCCAGATTAACAAGTCCATCGTTGGTGTGCCTGTCCTGGCAAAAAATCTGGTGCAGATTCAGGCCAATATTATGGCCAAGTGCTTGCCAGGTATCGTCAAGAAGATCAATGACAAGCTGAATGCGAACGTTGCGGAGCTTAATAGGATGCCCAAGAATCTGTCCTCGGTCGCTGAGGCTGTGGCGGCCTTCATGCAGATCATGGGGTCGGCAAAGGAGTCGCTGAGGAAAGTCCTGCTGAGAGGCGAGTTCGATGAGTACCCGGACGAGAAGCCCATGCACTGCACAGCCCGGCTGATGGGGATGCTGAACCGATATTACGATGAGCTGCGAAACTGCCCCGAGAACGATCCACGGACTAACTTCCTGTTGGAGGAACTGGAGGTCTTGGAAGAGGCCGAAGGGATCGGACTCCCAAACTTTCTCGCTCGCACTGCCTTTCTCACCCTTTTGCAGCGGAAGGTGAAGGCCATATCGAGCAAGCCACCGAGTTTCGGCGTTCGTGCTTGGGACTACATTGAGGGGGTTGTAATTCAGGAGTTGATGCGGCAATCGGAGAATTATCCTCAGCTGCAGTCGTGGATAAGAAGAGCAGCGTCCAATCTAATTAACAAGATGAGGGAGCAGACGACGGCTAAGATGAAGGAGATCGTTGAAATGGAGAAGCTCACTAGCTACACTTGCAACCCTGAATACCTGTTGGAGTGGAACAAGCTGATGGCCCAGCAGAACCTGTTCATGCAGGTGATCAACGACGAGTATAGGTCCACAACCATGGTCCTCGAGGGGATCGGGCAGGTCGACGTGCGCCATCTGAGGAATCACAAGCAGCTGGTTCAGCAGGCTTTCGATCTGAAAATGAGGATGACTGCGTACTGGAAGATTGTGCTGAGGAGGTTTGTCGACTCGATGGCCCTGCATCTGCCGTTCAGCGTGCACAACTTGGTGAACGAGGAGATGGAGAAGGATATTGTGGGCGAGCTGATCAGGCCCAATGGCAGCAGCAACATCGAGAGGATGTTGGAGGAAGCGCCGTCAGTGGCGGTGAAGCGTGAGAAGCTGAACAATAGCGTCAAGCTCTTGAGGGAGTCTGCGAATGTGGTGGCCAGAATCATGGATCGGATTGCTACAGATGGCAACTACAGTGATTAGTTAATGGCGTTGTTCTGGTGGCCGTTTATTTTCCTTTCTTGTTTGTTCTTCTACTAAACTTAATCAAGGTGTTTTTCGTTTGAGTGTGATAATGTTGCTATTCTAGGAATCATCTTTCCAAATTATGTTTCTTCTTGCTCTTGTATGTCTGAAAATAGGTTTTTGATGGACTTGCGATGGTTCTGTCCATGTTGTGGACACGAGTAGCGAGTTACAGCTTGAACAGAGTCGGGATTAGTCAGAAGAAACGTGAGTGATGCGCCAATCCAACCCACAATCAATTTACATGGCACTGTCGGAAAATGATGTTGATCGACATTCCTGAGATGGGGCCTAGATAATTTGATGCCAACTTTCCGGTTGGTCAATGTGGAATAAATAAAATAAATTATGATATGAGGAAATGATATGTGTTCCGTTCTATTAGTACTTGTGCCACTAGCGTATTCACACGACCTACAACAAAATGAACATGAATATTACGTGTTATGACCTCGAATCCTATGAGATTATTTCAAATTTCTTCCCTAACAATCATAAACCGTGATATTTACAAGCAACTGGACTACCAAAATAGGAATCAATGACTAATACTAGGACATTGGTTCATCAAACTCCTGATGTTGAACCTTACCAAAAAAAAAAAAACTCCTGATGTTGGATTTACTATGCTACAATTGAAATAATTTGTGTATAACAAAATTATGTGTTAGGACTTGTTACGATTAATTCATTGAAAAATTATAACAAAAAATGTTATTGACTTACAACAAAATGATTGCAATTATCATGTATCACAAACCTAAAAAACCACAGGTGTATTTTTCAAATTTGTCCAACTCTCATGAACCACAATTAAGTTTAAAATAATTGGGTGGTGTAATCTTTGTTGTTGAAAATATATCCTCATTTCAAAATTCAAAAAAATTAATTATTATGTAACTTTGAGTTTTCCTCTGTAAATGTAAATAAAGGATGCGGGGCTTCTCTCGGTTTGCGGGAGGTCAAGAAAAATTCAACAAAAAAGAAAGAAAAGCTTTCGGTGTTCTTTTTTTAGGGAAAAGAAAAGTCAGCAAAGAAACAGCGAAAAGAAGAAGACAGAGAGAGGGAAATGACGTGAGAGAGACGTGAGGAGAGAGGGTACAGTGAGAGGTGAGAGAAGCTGATGTGAAGTGACTGTTCATCTTCTCCGCGAGGGCCCCCGCGCCGGCACCGCCTCCGCCAGCCGCTACCGTGCTTCCGCCACCGCGCGTCCGCCACAGCCGCTTCACCGGTCTCCCCACGAAGCTCTCGCCCCGACGACCTGACGCTGCGCCTCGCTCACCGACGCTCCCTGCAACCTGCCGATCCGGCTACTGCCGCTCCGCCAGCCACCACCTGCCCCCCGCGGCTCCGCCTCACCGCCGTTTGCCCGCAGCAGCTGCCGAAACCCCCTCGCCCGTGACCTCTACCCGCGACGACCCGACGCCGCGCCTCAGCGACTCACGACCCAACGACATTCGCGCCCTTGCCGCTCCTCGACGCTTCGCCGGTCTCCCCACGAAGCTCTCCGCGATCGCCCAGAACCCGACGCCGTTGCTCCCTCCGCAGCAGCCTGGACGAGTCTCAGTAGCCCGACGCCCCTGCACCCGACGTTGCTGCTCCTCTGCTCGCTGCTGCACGCCCGAACAGAGCTACTTGCTGCCTCCCCTGTTTTGCTGTAGGTCCGGTTACTGCCCGAACCTCGCCGGAGCTCCGACGGACAGCCCCTGTTCCGAACGGCGACCCATCACCGAACCACCATTGCAGCTCGGCCACCACTGCTTCCTCGCCATTCCTCAAGTCAACCGTGAGTTAGACTAGGTAAATTTTTAGATATTCGGTTTAATAGTTTCTTTATTTTATTCTAACTTGATTTGTTTTGATTTATTTTTATCATTATCCGATTAGGAAATTTGTCATGTTAAGTCATAATAGTAAAAAATATTGAGATCACCACCGCGTTGGTTAAGGCTTGGTACCCCATCCGCCAGAGAGAAGGGTTCGAGACTTGCCGGTCGCATTGCTTCAATGCAAAACGCGCAATTCACCTTTGCTTGGGTTTGTGGTGGTGGCTCAATCCACTCTAGGGACTCTCCGCCGTGAAGCAGCACACGGAGGTTCCCTGGGTCACCAAATATATATATATTGAGCCGCGATACGTCGGGTTAGATTTTTGATTATTTCAACTTTTCATGGTAAATTCATAAATTGCTTTGCATCATTGAGATAACATGTCATTGATTTACATTGATGAATTTTCAATATGACATATATTTTAGTGTGTTATCATTATTTGCTCATCACATATTATGCATCATATGTCATATCTAGGATTTAGGTATTTAAGTCCATACACATTTCATGTTTAAATCAATGCATTTTAATTTTTAAGATTCATATAGAATTAGGATAATTTTCCTTTAATAAAATAAAAGTGTTATTTAAGTTATATAGATTTCATAATATGCACATCGCATGTTGCACTTTAGTTAGTGGGTCATAGGTTAATGTTTTAATATTCCCGTTGTGTATTTTTTTTTTTTTTAATAAAAAAAAAGCCAAAGATTAGTATTGCATCATTATGTTGTTTTTAAGTCATGTTAAAAAGAAGAAAACACAAAGGTCATTTACTTAGTTAGTTAATAGGCTAGTTCTGTCATCATTGTTTAGTGTAAGTTGCATATATGTATTAAAAAAATCATAAAAAAAACATATATATATATATCATGTCATCTATCCCATATCATGTAGCACATGCATATTTAGGATTACGTAAATTAGATTGCATACATATTGTAATGATTTAAATTATGTCATATGAATTGCATCTCACATATCATTAAAGTAAAACTCATGCACATTAAATTTTAAATTTCAATTGCATATAATTAATATTTTTCTTTAAAAAAAGTCAAGAATCATGTCATTTAGAAATCATGTTTATGGCATGCATTTTTAGAGAGTAATAACCGTAATAAGATTTTAGTTAATAATTTCTTACAATTTATTACTTCGATTTATTGAATGTTATTTCGTTGATTGCGCACTCGCATAACCATCATTTGCATGTTAGTAGCTTAGGTTAAAATTGATCAATATTACCTGCAGAATATTTTTGAAATTAAAATGAATAGGTACCGAAAGAGCGTTAGATTAATCTAGCATAATTATGTCTCCGAACCTGTTGAATTTCTGATTCGAAAAAGTAAAGTATTCTCCCATACTTTACTCAGGTTTCTAACCAACCCTAGTTAGTTAGTGGTGGCTCCAAATTGAGTATAATCGCATGTTTAAATAAGTTAATTTCTTAGTATCAAGTCGCGATTTGTAGGACTTGGGAGAGTCCGTGCCAAGTCTTCAGACTTAATAATCTAATAGCCTTCTTTGAGTAATTCATCCTCAGGAAGGTCGCGACAGGTGAAAAAATGTAGGAAGCACTAAGTAGTCTGATACTTGGACATGTCAACTGATCTCTAAGAGCAAATCTATTTTAATGACAAATATAAACTATGGTGTGATATAATGACATATGTGATGACCCACTATAACTTGTTCATTGAAAAACTATAACGGATAATTTCATTAACTTATGCGAAAATAAACTCAATTACAACTTATTACAATCTAAAATATCATGAGAGTTTTTTAGTTTTTCTCAACTGCTCGAACATCAGTTCATCGGTCTCTTGATGTTGAATTTATTGTTCTACAACTTAAATGAAGTTGTTGACACCTAAATTGATCAATTTCTGAGAGACAAAAATAAGTTGTGGTACAAACTAAATAAGATGTGTTACAACTTGTTAATTGAAAAATCATTATGAAAATTTTCATTGACAAATGACAAAATAAACATAATTACGACATATTACAATCTTATACATCACGAGTCTCTCCAAAAGTACTCGGTGACTAGTGCTTAATCCAAAGAAGACATTGATTCGAGTACATCATGCGGACTTTGATGTCTAGTGACAAATTCCGTATTTTGGCGAACTTCTTGAAATCTAAGAGGTATAGAACCTGCCGAAATCCTCATTATTTGTAATTATTTGTAATTATTATTTATTTATTTTTCGTAAACTCTATTCTACATTGAATTAATATTATTGTTCAAAAGTTTTTATTTTCAAGAGCCGTAAGTCCCAAAGCGTCAAAGAAAAAAAATTCAAAAGAGAAGAAAAAGTGCATGAATCGAACTTACCCATCCGAACAAAACGCACGCATCCCTAGCTGTAAAAGTGACACAAAACAAATTAAAAACGATAAAGTATGCTATTTTAAAAAGCATCATTTCTAGCAAAACCCTTGAAGAATATAGTAAAATAATTATAAAAAGATAAAATAATTGATGCTAATTATTAAAAATAGATTAGACGGCACGCATGATTCAATTAAAGATAAAGACAACCCGCATTTGCCAGTGAAAGAGAAGTTTTTTTTTTTGGTCGAGTTGACAATAATGTTATAATGATTAGCAAGTAAAGTAAATTTGACTGACGTGAAGGTCGAGGACTACTCAATATTTATTTTTATTTATTAAAGGAGTGCTTGTGTATATTATTACGTCAAACCTAAAGTTATTTCTATTTATTTCTTTTGAAAAATATGCACACCAAAGATAACGTGGAAAAACTTCAATAACAATGGCAATGATGAAGCTAATGAAACAATGAGAAACCTGCCACATAATTAGAAGTTATCAATCTTTTTGGCGTCAAACAATGCGCAGATGAAGTCATTTTGGCGAGAGATTAATGCTAATATATGAGTACATTAAACAAATTGGATCAAAATGATGAAGATGATACATCCTAATGAACAGCCATCGTTTTGTTTTCTGTTTTCCTTCCATGCATGCACGAATTTGGCAGGGATGCGGTATAGAAATTTTCTTTGAACTAGCCCTTATCGAAAATTTGAATAAATTTTTCATTGGAAAATTTTTAAATGATATAAGCGATCATTTTGAAAAAAATATTTTTTAAATTATTCATTTTCCGTGAAATACTTAAAAGACGTGGTGTGGAAATAGGCGGACAATAATTGTACCATTTCTAGAACTTATGAGCGGTTTACACACCCTTCCATCATGAGGGATAAAAGAGCCTTAAATCTCTCTTTCCTTTCCTTTCAATTTATTTATCTTTTCAAATAGCTTAATCAACAATTCTTCACCTTTTATCCAACCTCAATTTATATTCTTCCTCTCTAACCAAAATAATAATAATTAATTCTCATACCTCCAAAAAATTTCAAGAAAAATCGTTTCTTCACCTCATATTTTTTCACCAAAATTTTCTCCACCTCCTCCATTTTTTATCCAAAGAAGTTAGGCAATTAAAATGACTCGGTCACTTGGGATGATGATTTCCGTGTCAAATTGCATCTTGCCAAGAAAAAGAATACTAATAACTGAATTTAAGTTTAACTCTAAATTTAAAACATATAGGTAATATCATCGTTTACAATAATTTGTCAAATTATTTGCAACATTAAGTTTATGTATAATATCATCAATAGAGTCCAAATCTGAATCTACTTAAATATTCAATTGATCCACCTATATTAAAAGATTGGGAGAATTACCAAAAAAGTCCTAAACTTATTACAATTGTGCAAATTCAGTCCTAAACTTTTTTTTTTGGCCAATTTAGTCCTAAACCTTTTATAATTGTGCCAATTTAGTTCATCCGGCCAAAATTGGCCGGTCGGCACTGACGTGGACGCCGGTGGAGGACAGCCGGCCGATGAACGCTGACGTGGCACAATCTTTAGCCATCAGGCCGAAGGAGAGCATCATCCTAAATGTCGTGTCCGCGACCATCGACTTCCCCGTTTGTGAGTCCATAAGGATGTCGCAAGTAAGTGTACTTTAGCCACACTTGTCTTCCATATCAATTAAAAACTCGAATGATTTATACAGCTTTACCAAACGAGTCTTATACAATTATTTGTTTTTGCGTTGCAGATGGAGAACCAGACCGGCAAGAGGACTCTGGCCGTCGTCACAATGATGTCAATATAGGACTTGGCTATGTCTGCGTCAGAAACAGGATTGGTGACGAGTCCTAGGAAGGAGCAAGGCTCGAAGAGGCGAAACTGTTCGAGATGCACCCTCTGCTATGCAAGATTGACAAGTCCTTGTTGGTGTGCCTGTCTTGGCACAAAAGCTGACGCAGATTCAAGCCACCATTATGGCCCAGTGTTTGCCCGAGATCGTCAGGAGCATCAATGACAAGCTGAACGCCAAAGTCGCCGAGCTTGAGAGGATGCCGAAGAAACTGTCCTCGGTCAAGGAGGCTGTGATGGCCTTTGTGCAGATCATGGGGTTAGCGAAGGAGTCGCTGAGGAAAGTCCTGCTGGGAAGTGAGTTCGATGAGTACCCAGATGACAAGGACATGCACTGCGCGACCAGGCTGGTGGAGATGCTGAACCACTACGCCGATGAGCTCCGTACCGAGAGCAAGAGGTGGAGTAACATCTTGTTCGACGAAATTGAAGTCTTGAAAGAGGCCAAAGGGATTGGGCTCCCGGACTTCCTCACCCGCACCGCTTTTCTCACCCTTTTGCAGCGGAAGGTGGAGGGAATATTGAGCAAGCAGCCGAGTCTTCAGGTTCGTGTTTGGGACTACATCATGTTGGGAATAACGGATCCCCGAAAATCGGATTCGACACTAAATCGAACCCCTAAATCAATGCGGAAGACGAAGCCCGGGAAAACACGTATCACCGATCGTAAAGCACACCACGGATTCGAGCGTACCTTGTTAGCCACTTATTAAACACCAATGCCGAAGATCGAGGAGAAAATTCTGATTCGATGATGTCAATTTGCCTTGAAAGGGAAACGGTGTCGCCTTGAGCGTTTGGAAGAAAAGAGAGCGTTGAAAGGAGAGGGAGACGTACGTACGTTATTATGCCAAGAGTTACGTTCTCCCTCTCTCTCCTCCCTTATATATGTCCCTCCAAAAAATAATTAATCGTGCCCCTTCATTCATGGGCCCTACTCTTGTGGGCCAGGCTTTTAGGCTCAACATGGGCGGACGGGCCTTAAGCCCATCACTTATAAAACCATCATCTCCCACTCGCACATGGTGGTCCAAAAACCAACATGGGCGGATAGGCCCTACTCAACCCCATCAGAGAAAAATCCATCATAGACTCTCACTTAACATGGTGGGCCGAACAAAATCCTCTTTTCCTCTCTTCAACATTCATACCGGTGAATAATCCGTGCGACCAGCATACTTTGAGAGCTCGTTGCCATACATCTGTTAGGAGTATATAGCAGCTCATAATGGGCATCACATCTTGAGTAGATTTAGTATGCAGTACCCTAGATCGATCGATCACATTTATATCTCTCTTGATCTCTTTTAAACAATGATATATATATATATATTGTATTCACAATTATGATTATCACAAAGACAGTCATAATTGGTTAACCGGTAAATACAAAACTACAATGTGATTCTCCGAATTCGATCTTCCTTTTTCCTTCAAACTCTCAATTTCAGTTCAACTTGCTTTTCTAGAAATGTCCCATTAGATCGAATCACTCATGACCATTGGCAACATCCTAAGATAGCAAACACTAAATAGAAATCTTGAGAATAAGTAAGAGTCATGAGGGGACTAAGAAATTGAGGAACTCTCTTCCTCAAGAGTCTCACACGACATAAAAGTTGAGATCAAACTTTTGCCACTTTTATTGGTCGTCTCATGCATACGTAGTATGAAATACGTATTACGGTATTAACTCATTTCCCATGGAGCGTATGTCTACACATTTCAATACCGTACATATGATAGTTCAGACATATCCAATGTCTAACTTGAGTTCACGTATCTACTCATTCACAAAATTCATTAGAACTCACATTTGGCATCTTAGACAGATAAAGTAAAACATGTGGGGTATTTTTACTTTCGGACATAGTAAGTATTATGTCCTCATCTTAACACTCAGTTAAGGCGACATACGTGTTTTAAGCTTGAGCTCTCGATTATCACCTAGATAATAAACTTATAAACAGTTTCATCTCTATTTATCACACAGTAAATAGAGGCGATTACCCGTGTGAGTGGGCTAATCTTATATCTGTCCGACATACTTCTCAACTTAAAGTAATGCACTAAGCATTAAGATGCATAAAGATCAAACAAAGATTCATATGTATTAATGATGAAAACATAAATTCATCAAATTGTTAACATTTAGGGAAATTACAATATTCAGTACATCAGTCTCTACGCAATCCTAGAGATTTCATATGTCCACAAAACACATTTCTAGGTATTGGCTTTGTCATAGGATCTGCTACCATTCTATGCGTAGTATGTACTTTAAGTTCACATCCTTTCGTGCAACCATATCATTTACAAAATTATACTTGGTATCTATGTGTTCGGTCTTGTCATGATATTTTGGATCTTTGGTATACGCTTTTTGCTGCTTGGCTATCACAGTTAACCAACAATGAATCTGCAGCACTTCCAATAACACCTAAATGATCCAAAAAATCTCTTAAGCCAAACACTTTCTTACACTGCTGCTGATAATGCCACGAACCCAACTTACATCGTGGACAAGGCTATACACTTTCATTTCTTACTGCTCCAACATATGGTGCCATTATTCGGTAAGAAAACAAACCCAGAGATAGATTTTCTTTCATCTAAATCTCCTCCCAAATCAGTATTAGAATAGCCTTTGAGTTGCAGATCCTTTCCTTAATAACTCAACGTATAATCAGCAGTCCCCTTTAGATACCTTAGTATTCTCTTAATGGCTTTCCAATGTATTTGACCTGGATTGGATTGGTATCTGCTCACCATTCCGACTGCAAAGCATATGTCGGGTGTTGTACACATCATAGCATACATCAAGCTTCCAACAGCACTAGCATAAGGAACATGTTTCATTTGTTCCTTCTCTTGTGGAGTCCTTGGACACAGACTATGGCTCAATCCTTCACCTTTTTGCAATAGGAGTGTCTATGGGTTTACAATCTTGCATACGAAATCGTTCAAGAATCTTATTTATATATGATTCTTGCGAAAGAGACAACGATCTCTTTAAAAACGATCTCTCGAAATCTTAACTCCAAGAATGTATGCAGCCTCACCCATATCCTTCATCTCAAAGTTAGAAGACAACTATCTCTTGACAGTATTAACCAACTCCATGTTGCTTCTGGCAATCAGTATATCATCAACATATAATGATATGATCACAAATTGATCCTTGGATCTTTTGATATATACACAATGATCCTTATCAATCATTGTAAACTCATATGCCATTATGGCATTATGAAAACGCATATACCATTGTCTTGACGACTGCTTAAGGCCATATATCGACCCCCAAAGTCGACATACCTTTTCTTCTTGGCCTTTCACTATGAAACCAGCAGGTTGTTCCATATATGTTCCTTCCTCTAATTCTACATTGAGGAAAGCAGTCTTTACATCCATTTGATGTATCTCAAGATCCATACTAGTCACTATTGCCAGGATAATGCGAATCAAGGTAAATCTCATTACAGGAGAAAATGCATCTTCATAATCAATTTCTTCCTGTTGATTATACCCCTTCGCCACAAGGCGAGCCTTATGCCTTTCTATTGAGCCATCAGCCTTTCGCTTTATTTTGAGAACCCACTTGTTTCCAATAGCTCTGCGTCCCTTTTGGAAGATCAACCAGTTCCCAGACTTTGGTTTGATTTCATTGACTCCATTTCCTCTTTTATTGCATGAATCCATTTTTCCTTATTTTGTGGAGCAACCATAAAAGTTTCCCCTTCAATGTCAAAACGTCGACGGGGAATACTTTGGCGACTTGTTCACCGTATGGGAGATTGTACACTTAGCACATCATTCTCCATCATGCTCCCACTTGGATTAGGTAATGATGATGTCGTCACATCAGGTGGTTGCAATTGAGAATGAGTTGAATTCTATTCATCACATCTCATATTACTCCTACTTGGACAAACTCCACTGACATCATTATCTTGATCCAAGGTTTCAAATAGGGAGTTATTTTCCCTTATTTCGCCCCTCTTAGGAAATTCATCCACTAAGGATGTGACATCCCGTGATTCAAATTCAGTTATACTCCCACTTTCCTGCTCACCTATGAACACATACCCTTTTGAGTGTTCGCAGTATCTCATGAAAATACTATTATTTTCTTTGAAACCTAATTTCCCAAACTTATGAGAGGACTCATGAGTATAGGCAGCACAACCCCATGGCTTAAGAAAACTTAAGTCCGGTTTTCTAACTGTCCATAATTCACATGAAGTGGAAATAACCGATTTGGAAGGCATCCGGTTAAGTATATAGGCAGCAGTTAACAACACATCACTCCAAAAAGTGATGGGTAAGTTAGCATGCGCCATCATGGACCTAACCATTCCAGTAGGGTTCTGTTTCTTATCTTCGCAACACCATTTTGTTGAGGAGTATATGGAATAGACAACTATCTTTCTATTCCTTTTTCATCACATAATTTTCTGAACTTATCAGATAAATATTCTCAACCTCGATCGGATCTAAATACCTTTATTTTCTTGTCTAATTGATTTTCTGCCAGGTTCATAAACCTTCTGAAACAACTTATGCTTCAGATTTATGAGAAATCAAATAGACATATCCATTTCGAATATAATCATCTATAAAAAAGTGATGAAATAAATAGCCCATCGCCTTCCTCTCACATTCATTGAACCACAGACGTCCAAATGGATTAAATGCAGAGGAAATTCAGCTCTTTTACCTTTTCCAAATGGTTTCCTTGTCATTTTCCCTACTAGGCAATGCTCACATATGGACAAATCGACTTTTTCAATATTGCCCAACAAGCCCTTTTTGGCTAGTCTAGCATGCCATCATATTCACACCATTATCATATAAGGTAGAAGACGTGAAACAAGGTAATAACATATTGACATCACCACAGTCAACATTTAGTATAATAAAACCATCTAGAAAGTGACTATAACCATAGTAGTTTGTATCCAAATACAAATATACACCTTTATTATGGAAGTTCATACCAAAACCAAGCTTAACCAACATAAAAAACAGACACAAAATTTCGACGAATCTCTGGAGCATATAGAACATCAAGGTGCGTCCACCAATTCCTTTACATCAGCTCTAAGTTGTTTCCCATATGGATCCACTCAGTTCCAGTTGGTACTCGTCGGAATTCCACGAAGGATTCTCTATCCTTCCCTCTATAGTCTGTCGCTCCTGAATCTACAGTCCACAAAGGATTGGATTCAGCCAATAATATTGAACTTGACACATAAGCAAAGTTCTCAAATGTACAAGAGGTGTTGACCTTTTTTGGCTCACAACAGTTGGAAGCATAGTGACCTCTCTTGTCACAATTGTAACATCTCACCCTTGACATTTTCTTCCATTGATGACGTTTTCCTCTCTTGTGTTGGTTAACTATTGATTTCTTGCAATAAGGACTTGATCCTTTGCATTCCCACATATTGAACGAATCAATACGCTTGCGCTTAGAGCACAAAGCCCTTTCTGAGCTAGAACCAGCATAGCAAATGTCTATTTTCGGCTCAAATACCGTTAGGCGGTCCTTTACTAGCTCAAGGTGGCGCATGGCATCCTTAAGATCTTTCATATCATGGTCAAGAGCTTCTAGTGTTTCTTGCTTTTTCAGCACATATTGAATCTTCATATTCAATATTTCATAATTATTGCTGTTCATATCAGCAATTACATTCTTAGTTGCTGAACCATCGTTCTGAACATATCAGACATACATGCACGAATAATTAATGCCTATCATTTATGCATCCCTATTTGCATAGACTCATCATATTAATAAATAATTTCAAGTAAGGTTTCAGAATCAAAAGGTCACTATGTTTCCAATCATTCTCCAAAAATCCTAACTTAAAACTATCATTAATATGATTGTCATATGCAAAATCAATTCTATGAAGTTACAAAAACTTCTATTACTACTGACAACCAGCAATAACGAAAGCAAATAAAATCTAATATCCAATAAAATAATAATGCTTTCACATGATACGACTAACATATCGGTTGTTACATCAACAACAATCGGGTAGTAAACATTACATAATTAATCAAAGAAATAAATAGGGAATGTCCCTTCTAATCTATCAGCCATAATATCCGAGAAATTTGAAGGCACATTTGCCAACCATGGAAAAACTTTTGGAGAGCTTTCATGTCGCCTCCAAGGTGCATTCACTCGACGCCATGTGGAGTTCAATCTAAGGGTTAAATTTTTGGCCAACTCAATCCTATAATGCTCTCTCACAAAAGCTTCCACCAGCCTCCTATAACCCGGGACCACGTTGACCTCCCATAGCCGATCCAACACTGCTTGCCATTCAGGTGGAAGAGTGTTCATCAAAGCCGGCATCTCCTCAAAATTCGGCATAAGATAACCACTGTTGATGATTTCCTGTATCATCTGATTGACCCTAACCACATGTGATACTAAATCACCGTCATGCCACCGATAATTAGCTAACTCTGTCATCAGCCTCTTAAGTCTTGCATTTCCCTCGTCCGTTCTCGGGATTGCAGGTATCCTTGCATAACGCATCATAGTTCCTGCAACAAATGCAGAACTAAAAATGGATCACTTATAATCCATAATTAATATAAGAGAAAATACATAATTTTCCAAAATTCATGCAACAAATGCAGAATTAAAAATGGATTACTTATAATCACATAGGCATGACTGAAAAGAAAACAAATTCTTTTTTTTTTTCCCTGAGTCAACGGTCAACAGTCAAAGTCAACGGTCAACGATCGGTCAACGGTCAACTAGTCAACGGACGATCAACGGTCGTCAGTCAACGGGTCGGGTCAACGGGTGCGTGGGTCGGACCGGACGGGCCGGTTGGGCAACTCGTGTGGACCGACCGCACGTGCGGGGGATGACGTCACGCAGACGTCATCCGGCACGTGCCGGGCGCGTGCCTGCGTCCGGGAGTCGGATCGGGTCGTCGGCTGGTGACTGCCCTGCAAAACGTCGTCGGCGATGACGTCATCGGTGACGTCATCCGAGCGGTTACCGACCGTTGGATGACGTTAGCACGCGTCAGTTCGCGGATCGGCGTGTGCCGGTTCGCCCGCCGGCGGCGTGCACGCACCGGTTCGCAGACCGGCGCGTGTGCCGCACGCACTTGGCGATTCAACGCCTCCGGGCGCATCGCGCCCACGCGCAGCGCCTTCCGGCCGTGCGTGTAGGCACGTGCGGAGTCGCCCGGCGGCGTTCGACCTATCCCCGGACTCGTCTCGACGTCGCCTTTCACACAGTGCCTTCAGAATTTGATTTCAATTTATGAAAACTCAGAAAAATGGCCGAACAACGCTCGGGTGTCGGGATTTCTCGCCCCGATCCGTACAGCCGAATGGTTTTTGCGAAAAATCAATCAAAAATTGTCAAACAAGTCGGGAAAACGTGAACTAGGGCTCTGATACCAATGTTGGGAATAATGGATCCCCGAAAACCAGATTCGACATTGAATCGAACCCCTAAATCAATGCGGAAGACGAAGCCCGGGAAAACACGTATCACCGATCGTAAAGCACACCACGGATTCGAGCGTACCTTGTTAGCCATAGATTAAACACCAATGTCGAAGATTGAGGAGAAAATTCTGATTCGATGATGTCAATTTGCCTTGAAAGGGAAACGGCGTCGCCTTGAGCGTTTGGAAGAAAAGAGAGCGTTGAAAGGAGAGGGAGACGTACGTATGTTATTATGCCAAGAGTTACGTTCTCCCTCTCTCTCCTCCCTTATATATGTCCCTCCAAAAAATAATTAATCGTGCCCCTTCATCCATGGGCCCTACTCTTGTGGGCTAGGCTTTTAGGCCCAACATGGGCGGACGGGCCTTAAGCCCATCACGGACGGGCCTTAAGCCCATCACTTATAAAACCATCACATCGAAACAGTCGTGGTTCGTGTGAGGATGACCGTGTACTGGAAGATTGTGGTGAGCAGGTTTGTGGATTCGATGGCGCTGCATCTGCGGTTTAGCGTGCACAACTTGGTGAACAAGGAGATGGAGAAGGAGATTGGGGGCGAGCTGATCGGGCCCAATGACAGCGGCCGCATCAATAGGATGCTGGAGGAAGTGCCGGAGGTGGCGGCAAAGCGCGACGAGCTGAACAGGAGTGTCGAGCTGTTGAGGGAGTCTGCGGAGGTGGTGGCCAACATAATGGACCGGATTGCTACTAATGGTAACTATAATAACTAATTAATTTTGTTGTTCTAGTGGATTATTTTTCTTTTAATATTTTTATGAGTGCGTTCCTGTTTGTTTAGGTGGTTTTGCGTTGTATACAACTGGACTTCAATTAGCTTCTAATGACTAGGTGTTTCTCCTAGGAGGGGAAAATCACATCTTCTCAATAGTTGTTTGATGGCACCTAAACTCTTAATTACCTCGCTTCGTCATTTATTGCATAAAAAAAAAGAATAGATTTAAGACTTTTTTTTAGACAGTGATGGGTCGGCAACACCAAGGAACAAATGGGGCATGATGCCCATTTGTGTGAAAGGCGGTGGGTCAATTTCAATGACAGCGTAGAGTAGACCAATCCTAATGACAATGACACTTAGAAGTGAAAAATGTAGCAAAGAGCTTACGCTATATCTCCGTTGACACGAAAAAATGCCTAAGTATTCGACGACGACTTGGTCATTATAGGCTAGCTAAAGGGACGACAGAGGCACAAAATTGCTAAGTATTGACAGCTGTTAGTCGACAAAAAAAGGTTGTTCGACAGGAAAACCTGGATTGAGCTTATGGGAATATTAGAGAAGATGGTTGTATTGAAACAGGGAGTAGGCGACGAGGACTTACTCAGTTAATTTAAGAGATACACACGATATAATTGTTAAGGAAGTGGCGACGATATAATTGTCAAGTAGTGGAGCTAATCGTCAAAGAAGTAACCATCAAAGAAGAGGAGGCGATGTAATCCTCAAAGGAATGGAGCAAGAACAGATATAATAGTCAAGTAGTAGAGTCGACGACTTCAAGAGTAAAACGTTTGTGAATAAGGATCACTAAATTTTATGAGACACATAGAGCACGTTTAATTTTAGCAACTACCGATCCACACTTTCAAGGTGTTTCGTCATTTGGAGCGACGCAACTTCAAACGACATAACAAAAATGAACATAGTCACCGAAGTGACAAAAAATCGAATAGAAGGAAATGCTTGACTTCAGAAGGAGAGAGCGACAAAATCCCCAATCTAGGCCGGGCTCGCATGGGCTTTATCTTGATATTTGTATGAATTTAGCCTCTAAATTGAAGATCAAATTGCATGATGATGACATGTTATAACCTATTAGGACTTGTTCTTTGAAGAGCTATTGCAAAATATCTGACCTACGGAAGATGAACACGATTATGACATGTTATGACCTTAAATACTGTGAGAGCATTTCAAATTTCCCTAGCAACCATGAACCGCAATATTCAAAAACAAGTGGACTGCCAAAATACGAATTGATAATCGATACTTGGACATCGGTTCACCAGACTCTTGAGATCAAATTTATTCTTTTCAAATTGAATTAAATAGTGATACGGCAAATTATATGTGTCACGACTTGTTACAACCAGTTCATTGGAAAGTCAATATGAAACATTTCATCGACTCACGACAAGATGATTGCAATTACGACATGTTACAACCAAAAAACCATAAGGGTATTTTTAAGTTTGTCCAATTTTCATGAACCATGATGATTGCATGTTGGTGGGGTGGAAAAGGTAGGAACTGAGGCGATACTTGGACGGATTGATCGATTGATTTGTTTAGAGAAAATCTCAACAACAAGGATTATTTGTTGTATGACATAATAAGATGTGTCATGACCTATTATGACTTGTACATTACAAAATTAGTATAAATTATTCGTTTAAAGTTATGATAAGACAAACACAATCTCAAATATCATAAGAGTGTTTCAAAATTTCCTAAGTGTCATGACTCATGATAATATAAATAAAGTGGACGACCAAAATAGGAATTGGTGACCGATGCTTGGATATCGGTCGATTGGTCACTTGAGGTCGAGTTTATTATGCCACTATCAAAATGAATTATGGTGTGCAAAAATTTGATGTGTCACGTCGCAATTAATTCTAAAATAAGGTTTTAAAGACATATTTCACTGACTGATGTGACAATGACTCCAATTGCAATAGCAAAAATCAAAGAATGTTTTCACATTTCCCCGAACTCTCATAAACACCAGTTCAAATCAATTGGGTGGAAAAAAGTATGAGTAGGTCGACCAATATTACACATCAAATGATTGATCCCCAAAAGACAAAAATAGACTGCAGTACTACAACATAAGATGTGTTAAGACATGATCATCAAAAAGTTATGATGAAAATTTTGATCAAATATTTGATAAAAAGAACGAAATTACGATTTGTTATGACCTCAAATAACCTCAGAGTTTCTCAAAATTTCTGCAGTTATCATGAACCACAGTAATTCCAAAGTTAGTATGCGATCAAAATAGGGATCGGTGGCTTATGCTTGGTATGCACGAAGACATGGATTTAATTACAAAGCATTGCGACCTTGATCTCAAAATGACTAATTTCCATATTTAGGCCACGTTCTTGAAATCTAACAAGTATGAAACCAACCCAAATCCTCATTGCTTCCAATTATTTCTTGATATCTCAATTTTTTTTTTGAAAAAAAACTCTACAATAATGGGTCAGAATTCTTTCGTTTTAATTTTTTTTTTAATCTTTCTTTTTCAAGAGCCTAAAGTACCAAAGCGTCAAACGAAAAAAAAAAGAGAGTAGGAAAATAATAAGTCCGGCAGCAAAGTAAAGGCGCAGTGACGAAAGCCAAAGAAGTCGAATCTCCTTGCTTTTGAAAAAGAAAATGTACGGTCTCACAAGTCCAGTCGCAAGGGAGAGGGGCCTGTCCAAGAGGGCTGAATGTAATAATCAATTTGATGTGATCTTCTTCTTTTATTACTTTCTTCCCTGCTAATTGGTAACCAATGTCTTTAACCGACTTGTCGGCTTAATATCCTGATAAAAAAAAAAAGTGAAAGGAAAAGATTTGAGGGAATTGAGCATTATCTTCAGGGTTCACAAAATTGCAGATGAAATTATATTGTATCCGACGACAAGTTCGGGTGGTTGGTTGACAACAGACCAATGCTAATACCATATTACATTAGATAATTTGTATCTTAGAGATAAAAAAAAAAGAATGACACATCCTTGTGAATTGTAGCCATATCTTTTTTTTTTCCTACCCAAACATGCATAAAATTTCAATAAGTGCGATATAGAAATGTTAAGCCCATAGGTGAATCGGGTTGGATTATTGATCCAAACTAAATTAACTCGTTTATTTCACGTGGATTTACTTTTACATTGAGCTACTTCATGTTTAGAAGGCTTGGAAAAGGTGGGGAGAGGATTAGAATTGGCGTGGAAATTGGGGGAGACGATAATTTGACCTTTTCTTCAATATGAAACATAACTCCGTTATGAGGGGCAAAAATGTCTTGGTCAATGTCCTTTCCTTTCAATTTTTTATGAAGTCTTTTCAAAAAACTCAACAAGCAATTCTTTACCTTTGAACAAAGAAAAACAATTCTTTATCTTTTCTCCACCCTAATTCTTTCTTGACCTCATTTCTTTTCACGTGGATTTTTTCCACCTCTCCATTATTTGAGGTTTCTTCTTCCCTTTTTTCATTCGTTTTTTTATATTAATTTCAATATATGAAAATAAAAAAACATTTTTTTTTTTAATAAAAATATGATTTAATTATAAAAAAAAAAATGTCGAGCCTAACCTAACCGTGCTTTGCATGGAGCCCAATAGCCACCCCTACCGCTATGTTGGAATTGGACACCACCCCACCACCATCATCAAACTCCGCACCACAGCCACTTGACTCGTGCTATCACAGCCACTACCATCACTAAAAGTAGCTGCTGCCGCT